>JAMQCK010000809.1:0-15457 GCA_024196135.1 Pleurotus ostreatus/Saccharomyces cerevisiae fusant | reverse complement strand
TTCCTGAAGTCCTCGCCTTCGTCCACGAAGCGTTCGCCGAGAACATTGACCATGATACCCAGCGGATATCCCGACTTCGTATACGCGTTCGTCATCTCCAGGTCACCTGCTTCCAGACGCGCGTTCGCGTCCCAAGTCGTACTGTGGCACCCAGCAAAGTCGCCTGTCAGACGCGCACCCACGGACTCCGCCAGCGACAGGGCATCTCCCGTGTTATACGGCGTCCCTCGGATCTTTGATTGAGCAAGGCGCGTGAGCTCGAGCATTGTCCGGTTCAAGGCGTTTCACATACCCGAGCATGGACCCAGCCTTCACCCAGGTGCTTCGCGCGCAGATCAGGGTTGGCCTCAAAGCCTCCGCAGGCCAGGACGACAGATGGGGTGGTGACCCGCACCTCTGCGCCGGTCCCCGAATCACGTAGAACGACGCCGACGATGCCACGCTCTCCGTCGGTGAGCAGAGAGACTGCGGCAGATTCGTACCGCAGCTCGACGCCTGCTTCCCGGAGCCTTTCGTGGTGTGCGCGAATCAGGCCCTTCCCACCGTCCTCGACGGCAAGGGCCATCCCACCCCAGAATTTTTTCCTGCCATCTACCTCGTATGCTTGGCGATGGAAGGACAAGACGAAGGGTATTTGAACCGATTCCGCCAACCACTGTACAGCGTCGCGGGAGCCGCTGACTACCGCTTCAACGAGCTTTGGGTCCGGTTGACCCTTCCCTAGCCGCAAAATATCCTCGCGAAACTGCTCTGCAGAGTACGGCTCCAGATCGATTTGCGCCTTCCTCTCGGGCGTCACATTACGCACGAGCGGCGCCAGGTCCTCTAGACCTCCATGGACAGTACGCATCGCTCCAGCGGTGAACAGGCCGTTCCCACCTGCCCATTCCTTGGGGCACTTGTCCGTCACAAGGACTGCGAGCGGGGATTAGTGCCAGTTCCCCAAGCTCCCTCGTTCTCGCTCGGACCTCCGACTTGCCTTTCTTACAACCGAACTGAACCGCGGAAAGCGCCGCACAGCAGCCTGCATGACCTGTACCCCGTCAGCGAGGGCGGCGCTCACAGACGGCGCGGGACTCACCGGACCCGATCACAACACAATCGAAGCGCAGATCGTCGCTACCTGGCTCCGCTCGTCAACTCTGCGCGCGCCCCGCACGGGCAATGGCGGAAATACGTACCTGACATAGGCTTCCTGCTTGGCATTCAGAGGCAAGAGACGAATCGATGAGTCCCAAACTTCGGTGTGCACGTGAACGCATCACAGTCACTGACGGATTTAGCGCCCCATTTCCCGGTGGGCGAGCTGGCTGTTCCCTAGACAGCCTTGCGGGCGTGGGCAGACAGCCTTTGCGCGAGCACGAGATGCGTGCCGCTGAATAGGCGGTCCGTAAATACGAGGAATTCGCACTTGCTCCATCAGTTCAACCAGTCGCGTGAGCTGCTATAGCGTGTCTTCGCATCACCGCAAAACAAGCAACTGAATGCATGCCTTTACGTGTAAGCATGCGGAAAGATATCGGCGGCCCGGAAACATGCGAATAGGGATTGACGCTCAGGAAGGTAGAGAGGCTCGGCCGCAGTAGGAAATTGCCGTCGTGGGAGATCGCACTTCTTGGTGAACCCCAACGTTTGCACGATGCGCCTGGACGAGCCAAAAAGGAAAGTTAAAGGGGGAAATAAACGAACGTACGACGAGGAAGGGTGCCACAATCAGAGATCGCACAGTTCGTTGTACGCCGCGGCTGATAGGTCCAGAGGAACGCATGCATGGCGAAGAGAAGATATCGCACACAGAGCATAGTATTGGCCTATGGGATGTGCATACGAGTGACGGTCCCGGCGCCCGTATGGCCGTCGAACGCGAAGAAGTTGGCGATAGGTGCTTCGCGGGCAGCGAGACTTTTGAGGATATCTTGACCGAGCATGCCACCCACGACAGCGCATATGGGATTGAACTCGTGAGCGGCGGTAGTGGCCAACGCTCTGCCAAAACATGAATAGAAGGGCAGATATAGAAAGAGCCACGCACTCGACAAGGTCTCGTGGTATGCGCGTCAAGACTTTCTTGTCAACTCCCGCGCCGTTGATTAAGTCGTTCGCCAGCTGCTCGAGAGAGTCGGCATCTTTGACTTCAGTGGGAAGCCGACCGTTTCGGGCCTCGAATTCCCATATGGCTTCCCCGGAGCATCAGTCGTGTGTTCATGAGAAAAGGAGAAGCCTACTGACCGAGAATTGTGAACAAGATGGCGGGGTTGACTTCCTTCGTTTGGCGCTTCGTCATTGTTGACCACTTGTGCTGGAGCGCTTCCTGAAGGGACGGATACTCGACGGAGACCTTGACGCTGCGGGGAACGTCTTTGGTGCCAGTTCGGTCCCTATGTGGGGGTTGAGTGGTGTTCTGTAGGTTCAGACAACGTACTTACGGAGAGATAAATTCGTGGCGCAGCAAGTCGCAGAAGATGTACCCCAGCAGGCCGTAGCTGCCACCAGAGTAGAAGGGCTTCTTCAGCCGTCGGCATGCCTCATTGACTCGGCTCTACCCGAGAAGGTTGTTTAGCATCAAAATCAGGACGCAAAATCGAACAGGGCTCGCATACCAGTTCAGCACGAGATGAATCAGTTATACAGACGAGGTCCACCGTTTGGATGAGCGTGTCCAGGGCGGAACCGTCGAGAACCGAACCGTCTGAGATGGTCTCTACAGTGACCAGAGGATTGAGACTTTCCACTCTGCTTTTCGCGGCTTCCACTCTCTGCAAAGGCCATGTGAGCCGAAGATACCCCAGAAAATATCCGCAACCATTGCCCGAAGACGAACGCTGACCTTTTTGCCCACATCTTCGTCTCTGAAGAAGAAGCACGCGCCCAGGTCTTCTTCAGCCACGGCCGCCGGGTCGACAATTACAAGCCTGCCAATTCCAGCGAGAACAATGTTTTTGATAGCTTCCGCGGCCACCCCCTTGAGGTTTATGACCAGGATGCTGGCATTTCGCATGCTGCCAGCTGCGTGTTAGCATTCGTCTTCGAGAATCTCTGCACTCATGCGTCCACCAGCATTCAGTCTATGATTAAAACGTACCGCTGCTGCGCCTCAATGCCCCAAAGTCTGTCAGAAGTTGGTTCAGTGTTCTAGTCTCAGTGCGAGAGGAGAGGGTCCCCACCGTATTTGTCTGTCGTATACGGCCGCTTCATCTGAGAGGGCATGTTAGGTGCTTCGGCGCGCGTGTGGACATGGGGTACTCGTTCTCCTCGTACCTTCAGTGATCTGTACGGGTACGGTCTTGCTACCAACGTCCATTTTGACTCCACAGCTTGAAGCGCTGTTTGAGCGCCGCATACCAGTAATGTGGAAGTGCCCACATACCCCAGAATACAGTCGAAATTCTTCGGTAAGGTTTCGTATGTTCCAAGACAGTCACCGAAGCAACACCCTCTCCAGTGCAAGACGCGTCAAAGTCAACCAAGTCGCGACTGACGTCCTCGCGTCGCGTTCAGATGTCACAATTCGTGACATGCGTCACATGGACCCACAACTTCGTCTTGTACTACCACCGGTCCATTTTGAACGGGTCAGCATCCTGCCTGAACGCAATACTTATATCCAGGATTTCGAGCCAGACTTGATTGTGATAGCAAAGCGATTGTGAGGATTAACATCGACGGTAAAGGACAGAAGACGCTGCGACGTCCGAAGGTACAAGATACATAAGTACAGGAGAAACTACCAGCAGCCTTTGTATAATACAGTCATAATTCACCGGGGTATAGTGTCAACAAAGCGAGAGTAGTTGTGCAGATTGCGAAGCAGGAAACGAAGTAACGCGATGCCTCCACAGGAGCCCGACGTAAATAAAGGAGCCCTACACGGTCCCGACCGCTGGAAACCCGGAAGCCAACGTGCATGAAGGTACGCAACGCAAGCGAGTCGCAGAATTTGCGAAGACAGCGATTGAATCGACCAGCTACTTCAACCCGTCTTCGACCGGGAGAAGATGAACGAGTTCAGCCAGCCGTTCACCCCATCATCATGCCGTCGCTAGAGGTACCGTCCCTATCGTCATCCAGCCTGAAGGAAGGACGTCAGTGTCAAGTAGAGGTAGCTTAGCGCATGCGACATACAGATAATTGCGTTCGATCTCAGAAAGAATGCTGAGGAAGTCCCCTGCATATGCTGTGAGTCGCACGCGAACACAGCAAGAGATAGCGACGACATACAGAGGAAGGCGTGCGCGCGCGCTGCCGACGCCGGCGCGGTCTCTGCCTTGCGGACCGCGTCCAACAAGGTGGAGGCGACGAAGCGCACCTTATGGACGAGACTCGGGCCGTTGGTGGCAATCGACTGTATCGGAATGCTGCAGACAAGGTCAGTCGCACGCCAAAATTGTTATCGATTCGTGGCACACCTGTGCAGGATGTTGAGAAGGTCGCGCGCGACGGCCTCGCGCTCGTTAGCAAGGTGGTACTCGTCGATGCTTCCTTGGAGGGAGGCGACAAGTTCGTCGCGGTATTGTTCAATTACGAAGCGGACCAATTGCTGGGCAAAGTGCGCGTGAGAACGAGGGCCGCGACGTGGGGAGGACAGCACTCACTTGCGTAACATAGAGATTAGCCTGCATCACCAAGAACGGGTTTAGCGCATTGGCCCGCGAAGCGTTGGGGTTGTCGAAGAAGTCCTTCACTTCCGCGAAGGTCGCCTGGCGGAAGCCTGCCCCTCCATAGTCCGCCGGCAGGGGCGAAGACGCGTGCGGCTGCTTCAGTCGCAGCGGCTCGGGGGCGTGGCTGAGAGCCGCGATAATCCTGCTGTGCAGAGACTGCACTTCCTCGAGACGAGCTGTCGCGAACTGCCCCTGCGGCGGTGACCGCTTGTCAACGCGGATGCGCACAAGGATTTCACCCAAAAGAGCGAAAATCCGGGAAGTGTAGTTCAGCCCTGAGACGATAGCCGTCTTGCCCTGAGGCTGGGGTAAATAGGCGCTAGGGGTGATGCTGAATAGAGCGGGGAAAAATTGCGGAGGTGAGCGGGGAAAACCTCGGCGGAGGAAATACGCACTACTCGTCATCGAGCTCTTTCGGGAAGTGCACGGTGCAGTCCTCGTCCCGGAGGCAAATCGGCCGACCGAGGAGAATTGACATAGACTTGTCCGCTGCGCACAGTTAGACTCAGATCTGACTACCCATCAAGTGATCGTATGCTTACCTCCGAAGAGTAGCCAGAAAATGCGCCGCCTTACTTCGCTTTCAATGGGGTCGAGGCCTTCGTACGAAGACTCTTCGTGAAGGCGCAGGGTCACGGCAATGTGCGCGGATTCCCCAAATGCGGCGTGCTGCGTAGCGTCGTGGCCTTCGCAGAAGTGGTAGACGCAGTCGCTAAAGCCACCGTGAGTAGGAAACGCGACGAAGGTTGACTGCGGCGCACAAATAACGGATAACGACGTGCATCGACGTCGGCGGGTCATACGATGCGATCGTGATGTGGCGACTGGCCTCGTAGCAGGTCTGAAGACGAATGAGCAGCTAGATCGGACGTACAAAGGAAAGTACCAACCTGTGCCAGCTTGCGGACCACAGGACGTTCCATAGGCAGATATGAACGCGGCACTTGCACCAAAGTCGAAGCCACCGTCGACATGACAAGGGCGAAGAATAGGGGGTCGCGCTCCTCCCGCCGTGCGTGCAAGTCAGCCATGAATGACGGCTTGTGCACGCACGGCGTCAATGGGTAGACGAAGTCGAAGAACAGAGCGATGATGAGAGATACCGTGTCTCGCGGCGCGATTTCCTCGAGTCTTCGCGGGCGGTAGAAAGCGTTGAGAGCGGGAATGGGTTGCACGGCGAGGGTCTGGTTCTGCTTATAGGACCAGTTGAACATAGGATAGCCGTTCATGAAGTCGCCGCCATTGTAGATCGGCGACTCCTCCGTCTTCGGGGATGAGATGAGGCTGTTGGGGGAGCCTGTCTCGAATGATCGGCCTCCGAACGAGCCGGGGGAGACGGAGGTGTTAAGCTGGGGGAAATGAGTGTGGTAGTTGTCCGCCGCGATAGGATAACGAGATGGGGGGATAGGGACCGAGGGGATAGTCATGGTTGGCGTCTCCATCGATGGGCTTCTGTTCGTCAAAGAAGGGGGGAGGAATCCTTGGGGCGAGGCCGAGGAGGGGGACGTGGAGTCGTCTCCTGCCGCCTGTTCTGCTTGCTGGGCTGCCTTCGCTGCATTGGCCTCTTGGATCCGGCGCAGGTAACTGGACAGGGTGAGATCGGGAAGGGGTCGGAGGAATGGGTGCACGCACAGGTTGGGCGGGCCGCGCTTCTTGGGCTGGTACTCATAGGTGCAGGGGATGCCTAGGGAGATGCAGTGCTTGCACGACGTCTTCGCATCCTCAGGGTTTTCGCGCGCGCAGCGGACCTTGCGAGCTCTGCACGCATCGCAGCCTATTCATGACGGTGATTAGCGGAGAAGGTGGCGCGGGGGAGGGGCGGGACGCACTCTGTGATTGACGCCTGTTCATGGAGTTCATTGGTCAGCCTGCGCTCTGTGCACGAACAGCAAGGGATTGACATGAATCGCGAGCGCACTCCGGGGCCGTACGGGGGACAATGGAGGTTTCGGGAAAGAGCAGCAAGCCCATAATACAGGCCCGCCACCAAGGAGTACACGGAGGAACCTCGGGCGTCACATGGATAATACACACTTTCTAGCCTTTTTCTCGGTGGACACGTCTTTGCTATCGTCGGAGGGCGGAGTGTTGGATTTCTTGACGCGCGCGACGGGCATCGCGGGGGTGGGTTAAAGGGAACGGGAAGAAGGGGTATACGCGTCGGCGGACACTTTTGGGAGGGATCAGGGCATCTCTACGCCGCCGGGCCCGTGCTTAAATACCGCACTGGCCTGTGGCCCCGTGCTACAAAGTTTGCAGATGTGCTCTCGCGCTTTTGGGTGAAATCCTCTTAGTCAAGATTCGTCCACAAGATCGCTCGAACCACCAGATCCCTCAAACCACCAGCTCGCATACAGCACAACTCGACAACCAGGTCACAAGCCTACCGAACCGTTCTCACACCAACATAACCGGTTCAACTCCGACCCACTCCGTCCAGACCGTCCCTCTCCAGGCAACAGGCGCTCGAGATCGTATCACGCGCTGACGACGGGTCCGAGAACCATATGGAGATGCTTCTCGGTGTCTTTACACGCCGTGGCTACAGGGAGCCACGCGAGACAGCGGTGTGCCTGACCGTATCCTTCCCGCCGTTGCGTTCACCGTTGAAAGCGAGCGCGACACCAAGGGCGATGCCGCCGAGGGCCAAAGGCGATGATGGGGCAGGGGTTTGCACTGCACCAGGAGATAGCCTCAGAGCGAGGGACGCTCAGGAGCATGACCTGTGATTCTGTTCAGCCTCGGGCAACCGCATGCACGGTCAGAACAACGCACGTGTCACGACGACGGCTGGGGCTCACTCCGCAGAGGGCGAAGCATCTCCATCGCCGTCTTCTCGTCCAGTTTCTGCTCCTTCATCTCGGACTCCACCATCTCCGCAATGAGCTCCCTGAGGAACTGGTGCTCGCGGTCGTCCCAGTGCGACGCTCCCACTATGATCTTGTCCCAAAAGTCGAACGCCAACACCGGATCGCGTGCACGCAGAGCCGATAGCACGAGCTGCTTGCCAGTTTGGTACGCAATCCTCTCCTGCTTCCTCAACCGCACATTCGAGAGGAAGTCCCAGGCAGCGCGCAGATTTTTCCTGAGCTTGCTGCGCGCTTGCTTGATAACCAGCGGCAGTGTCGAGTCAAGGCCGTTGACGGGGTCCGCATAGGCGAGCAGTACGCTGGTGACAGTCGCAGAGGTCAGGGGCTTGTGCCGTTGCTGGCTGAGCTCCTGGAGCTCCTGGACCATTGCGTCGACGATCTCGCGGTCCTTGTGCAATCGAGCTGCGTGTAGGATAGTACCCAGCATCGTCTCGTCGGGGTAGATGCTTCGCCCGCGCATGCGCTTGAGGATACCGGCTGCCATCGAGGGATGCTGCTCGGCCAGACCGCTGAGCGCGACGTTAACGTCCGTCATATCCAACATCTCCTGCCGATCCACCAACTGCCGCAGCGCCCCAAATCCGTCGACGAATCGCCCAACGACCATGTACGCCCGCGCAAGAGTGGTGAGCACATAGTGATGTGCCTCCGACAAGGGGGAGTGCGCTGCAATGTACTCGTCGATGATGCGGTTGGTGAAGTTTTCGAGGTCGGTGGCACGCTGGACCATGACGGTGTCATTCAGGAGCGCCTTATTGCGCAGAATCGGGTCCTTGTGGCGGTAGTCGAGGACATGCTTCGCGCGGTTCGTCAAGTCGTAGAAAAGGCTGACCATCTTCATCATCAACGCCCCATTGCCGACGACGACCTCCTTGTCCTCTCCGTCCGCATGGCGCTCCCACATCCTGCGCGCGGCCATTGCATAGCCCTTGTCCGCAGCAGTCGTTATGATTGCCACACGGTGTGACCGTGGTAGTATCTGGTCCTCGTCTGCGAAGTCCTGGATGAGGGTACGATGGAGGTACGCCTGCGAGTTGTGCCTCTCCAACCGGTTGAGCAAGAACACCGCCAACTCGGGAGGAGGCGGCGGGTAATGGCAGGCATGCATGACCTCTGGCTCGCGCGACCAAGCGTAGACGAACTGGACAGCTTCGCCCAGATTGCGCGCTATGGCTGCCCGGTAGAAGTCCGTGATGTACTTCGCCGGAACGGCCCCCAGGGGGTGCACGCGACGGATCATATAGCTGCAGGATCGCAAGGACAGGTCATTCGGGTGCTCGAGCAGAGCTCGCAGGATCTCCATAGAGGCTGCGACAACGCTGTCCAGGGACGCCGGAGGTATGTCTCGAGACAGAATGTCGCGCGCGACGTAGACGGCCAGCAAGCGAAGGTTCCAATGGAGGGCGGTTGCGATCATCACGAGACGCATCTCCGTGAAGCTCTCGGTATCGTGAAGTCGGCGGCGAACGTGGACGGGTATTATGTTGGCCTTCGAGAGCCGCAGCAGAATATCCTTCGCAGGCTCGTCGAGGCCCCACCTCAAGCACGAGGTAGCGACGACCATTGCGGCCTGTGCCAGAGGGGGGAGTGCGTATTCCGCGGTGGGAGGCTCGGGAGCGTGAGGAAGTTTGTTGAGTTGGTGGCGAAGGACAGGTAGCATATACAACCTCAACCGCCTGACGCGACTATTCGACGGTCCGACGGGGGAGTGCCTAGTCAGCGTCGCTGCATAGTGGATAGACAGCCGACTCTGCGTCACGTCCGAGAAGAACTGTTCGTACGTCCGAAAGAATACGGCTATGCGCAGAAGTGTGGGCGAGGAAAATAAGAGTTTCTCGGGAGCGGAGATGAGGATGGACAGGACTGAGGCAGCTGTGGTCCTGAGTTGGACGCCGTGGTGGATGACGTCGTCTACAAGCAGGTTGGCGATAGTCTCGTTACCGGTCAGCACCGCGCTGTGCGCCACCGAAAGCCAGGTCTCCTGGGGGAGCTTCGCGAGCTGTCTCTTGTTGCGCTCGCGGATCCACGGGTAGGCTTCACACTTCACGGGAGTGTCAGGGCGTTTGTACCCTGTCAGGAGCTTGTGTTGAGATTCTGAGGCCGTCCATGATATGATGGGGAGTGTGCCGACGGAGATTGTGCCGGGATTATAGTTGAAGGCGCCCGTACGTCGCCCAAGGGGCGTGACTGGCTCGGAGTAAAGTATGCGATGAGTGGTGGTGAAGGACCGAGAGGCTTGAAGTGCGGAGGTGAGGGGGAGTCGTATGGCTCGGGATGGAACGCGACACAGAAACATAAGTCAGCTGGGGGACGTGAGCGACTGCAAATTTTGCGAAGACCCGGGACGCACCACATTGCGCGACCAACGCACACGCCCAATATGTGCTCTGCCCTCCGCGACGAGCCTCCAGCGAACTTGAGCAGAAATTTGAAGGACGAGACGAGAACAAGAGCGCGAACTTCGAAGACGCCCACGTGTTCTCGCGACCGGAACGGGAAGTTCGACTCGGTCCGGAATCCGAAGGTCAGAAAGTCGAACCGTGACCGCTGGCTTTCCACTCCCACCGTCAACCTCGTCTGCGTCGCCTTTCGCTTCATCGCTTTCATGTCCTACTTCTATATGCTGCCTCGCTCAACTAAGGGAGGCAAGTCAAGCTTTGATATCCGGACCGGCTTTGGAATGGGTGATTGCAAGCGCCCACTGCGTAACCGACTGTTCAGCTCAAAATAACTGTCCCAATCCATTATAGCACGATAGCTTCCAATAGACGCGATATCTTCGTCCTGTTGGACTGGGTCGGCTCTCCAAGTCGAACTTCGAGAGCAAGTTGTTTTGCACGCGTTCGACTTAGCATGGGCGGGCTTCTTTCATATCGCCAGGTCCGAACAAGTTCTCGCATGGCTACGATGTGGGACCATCAGGTGGCGAAAAGGAAGAGACGAACAACTGCAGCAGCATGGGCATCTCATGTCGGCTGCCGGGTCTGGGCATGAGCATGTCAGTTTTCCTCTCTTCTCGGTTCTCACGGCAGGCAATCCCTGCGTGCTTCATCTTCGACTAGGGTGCCGTAGCGCCTGGTCCTCACTGCGCGATGGACCTCTCTTTGACGAGCTACGGCACTCCGTAACCCTCCGTCTGTTCTTTTGGTAAGAAATTCACGCGGTTCTGAGGCTGACTTTGGGGTCTTACGAGAGCGGTTCGTCCCCCAACCGCCAGCTCGTCTTCAGGTTACACGCCCTTCAGGAGCACCGCCTCACCGTTCGGGTTGCCGTTCAAGAGCTTTTGCCGCCTTCAACGATTGTTCCCGTCTGTCCCCTTTCACGGATAACGACCGTCTCTATACCCCTGCCTCTCACGCAAGACTGGCACTCATGCTCTCGCTGCGTGCCGTCCGCACGGGTGCGCTCGCCACCAACATCGTTGCAGGGTGGCCATTGATCTGTCATCAAGGACTGCGCGCAGCCTTGGCTCGTCGTCTAGATCGCTGCACCTATCTCCGGACCCAAAATCACAATGAATGGATCAACGGGCCTAGGGCTTCTGACTTTCGAGTCTATTGCAGTGTCGATCTCATCACCCTCTGAAGCTTCCAGGCCATCAACTGCCCGTGCCTCCGCGAATAGACGCTACACAACTGGCGGCCCGCGCAGAAGGCCTACCGACGGCTCTCACGAATAGTCAAGCTCTCCGGGCTGGGCTGACTGTATGCTGCTCAGTCGCTCCGCGAATACCTTCTTATCGTCTGGGGAGCATGCTCTGTAACAAGGTGCGTGTATGAACTGAGCCGAGAGCTTGGATAGCCAGCGGGTTCCAAGCTATGTATACTGACGGCTCTGGCAGTTCCGTACTTACGAAGTCGTTTATTGAAGAGCAATGTCCCCTTGGTCAAAAAAACCTCGACAGATGCGAGCTTCGCGAAGTGCTGTCCTCATTGCCCACCAGTCCGAACGGACCGCCACGCGCGCAGCGTCTCTTCGCCATGAAGTACGCGTGGACGCGAGCCGCTGAACCGCCCTTCTTCCCCTGGACCACCCCGCCCGGACCGACTTTGACAGCTTCACGAACCGTCCCCTGCGACAGCTTCCCGAACGCCCTGATGTCCGAGCAGCATGATAGCCATTGAGCCTATATTGAACGTGGGTTCCTAGAGTGTATTGTCAATTTACGGATGTGGAGCGCCGACCTGGCGACCGCGCCATGGGAGAGTGGCGACCAGGCAACATACGCAGGTGCAGTCAGCTTCCGCATTCTGCGTGAGGCACAGGTCATTATGAAGCAACTTATGACGATATTTTACAGGCTCGCGCAGATAATGACCGCGTCCTTGGGGTGCTGCGCCCTGTGGCGAGTGGTTGGCATGAAGGTGGCACACGGTATGATTTGTGGCACGCCTTATCTGACTTCAGCTTCGCTCTTGCTATCAACCTCAAGACGACCTCAAGCTCTTAATATCACCTATCTCAAGTATTTCAGCTACAGTACCCGGTAGAGCGGCGGAGAGCCTCACTTCTGAGCGCAGCGTGCTCTGCTACCGCGCAGACGCAAACCATTGTCGTGTCGGACCGCCGCGGGCCGTCCCCGCAAGTCGTGACTCACCTCTTTCTTCCGACCATCATCTCACATGCTTCCTTGCACACAGATTGCGTCTCTCCCGTGCGGCCAATACAGTACAGCGCAATAAGCTCAATCTTTCGTCTTTGACGCCAGCCTCTCAGCAGCAGGACTCAGGTATCTCTCCGAGCAGCCCGACAAGTCGTTCCCCAAGCCCCCAACGGTCGTGAGGTCCAGGACGGTCTGTAAATGGCATAGCAACAGCCCGCCGTGCCAAGAACGCGCTCAACTGCCAGCCGGAGGCCGCTCACAGGTCAGCTCACCGGCTCGACGGAGCGCTCTGAGGTTGTAGGTCCCCGTCCGAAAGACCATTGACACGAGAGGACGCTCTCGAATTGCGCAAACAATTCACCCGCAAAAAGTCCTTCGACAACGGACTCTCAGCTCCACAGTTCTACCATGCAGCACGCGCTAGATGCTGGCCCAATCATGGGTCGGCGGCGAGGATATTCCGCCCTTCATGCGCAGGCGCGACGCCGTTTATAAGTACGACGTTCGCGACCGGCCTCGTCGCTCCTTTCCTTTCCTTCTTTTTGCTGCCCTTTCGTTCACTCCCCCTTTCGCTCTTTCGCTGGCATGAAGTCCGTTTTCTCCCTCCTCGCGCTCGCCCCAGTGGCGTTCGCCGCCTTCGGCGTCCAGACCTCCGGCTCGGACATGGTCGTCGACTCGGGCGACAAGCTTGTATTCACGGGTGCGTTGGTAACTTCGCACAAGGGAGTCCTGTATTCACGCAGCCTCACTTGTCTGTGCAGTCAACACCAAGAGTGGTGACATAACCTCTATTAAGTACTCCGGCACCGAGCTGCAGGACAAAAGCAAGTTCACGCAGCTGAGCTCCGGCCTGGGTGAGTGCGAGCAGCCGGCCTCCTGAGCGACCGGGTTCTCAAGCCCGTTCTTCGTCGCGCGTGTGCAGGCTCAGCCGACGTGAGCTCGACCTCCGACAACGGGGTCGCCGTCGTTACCATCAGCACGGATACCATCGTGCGTTCTCGCCTTTGATTCGCGGGAGGGATGAGCGGGTCGGCTCACCTGCGCTCGCAGAACCATTATTACATCGTGAAGGAAGGCGAGAACACGATCTACATTGGTACGAACGCTTCGAAGGAGCCCGATGTTGGCGAACTCCGCTTTATTGCGCGCTTGAACAAGAGCGCCGTTCCGAACGGCATTCCGGAGTCGGTGCGTTATTGCATTGCGGTCTTCCGCTTTCAATCGCGCTCACATCTAACTACTGAGATTGTAGGATGTTGCAGGCGGCGATGCTATCGAAGGCTCCGACGTCTTCAAGATTGACGGCGAGACGAGGTCGAAGTTCTACTCCAGTGTAAGGCAGAAAAAAGTATTTTACTGATCACCAAGCTAAGCGTGTTCTAGGTACGCCACATCGAAGACAATGTGCATGGTGTTTCTGGCGACGGCGTGGGCGTCTACATGATTATCCCGCCCACCAGCTACGAGAAATCCTCCGGTGGTCCCTTCCACAGAGGTCAGTATGCTCAAAACTACACGATCGTTTCCCTTCTTTATACATAAACCGCAGACATCAACAACCAGGGCACCTCCCAGCAGGAGCTCTACTGGTACATGAACAGCAACCACGAACAGACTGAGGCGTACAGGACTGGGTTCTTTGGCCCGTGAGTCGCTTGCGCTTCGCCCAAATGAAAGAAGGTACTGAAGCGGTCTCGCAGATACGCTATGGCGATCACTTCTGGTGATGCGCCGTCCGCGGATATTGACCTGAGCTTCATCGAAGACCTTGGACTTAAGGGCTACGTGGCGTCCTCTGACCGCGGCAGCGTCTCTGGCACGTACAGTGGCACGGCTGATGGGCTGGATGTCACTATTGGCTTCAAGGTGTGGCGCAATGACGGTTTGATTGAGTGTCTTGCTCAGACTTCCTTTAGAACGATGACGCGCAATACTGGGTCGCTGGTTCTGGGTGAGTGGACTTATGGCAAAGAGAAATCAGTTTGTTGACATCTTGCAAAGCGGCAAGTTCTCGCGCGACTCCATCATCCCGGGGACGTACAACGCGACGTTATTCCAGGGTAAGCATCCTTGTTTATCAATGTTGTGTTTATGCTCACGAAACCTCCCAGGTGAGCTTGAAGTTGGCACGGGTTCAGTGACCGTCGCCGCCGGCAAGTCGGCAGACTTGAAGCTCGAGTCTACCCTCGACGCCCCGGAGACAGTCTGGAGCATCGGTACCCTCGATGGCACCCCTGCTGGGTAAGCGCGCCCTCTCCCTGCACTTTAACACAACTAACGACCCGTTCAGCTTCCTGAATGCCGACAAGGTCGAGAAGATGCACCCCTCCGACTCGCGCATGGCCTCCTGGGGACCCGTCACCTTCACCATCGGCACCGACGACGCGAGCGCGTTCCCCATGGCACAGTTCAAGGCGGTCAACGATCCGACGACGATCTCTTGGAAGGCTGGCGACAGCGACATCGGCGAGCGCACCCTCCGCATCCGCACGACGAGCTCGTTTGCGAGCGGCCGTCCGACTGTCAAGGTCAATGACTGGCAGTCTGACGCGCCTGCGGCGCCGGTAAGTCTTGTCAGGTCGAGGGCTTGATTCGAAGTCTGATAGTTTGCCAGCCCAAGATCGACTCGCGCGGTGTCACCCGCGGCACTTGGCGTGGTTTCAATGAAGTTTGTGAGTACCATCAATCTCAAATCCTCTGTAGCTCTTGCTGAACAGTTTGCAGATGATTTCGTCATCCCCGATGGCACGCTCCTGGCTGGCGACAACACCATTGACATCTCCGTCGTTTCTGGCAGCTCAGGGGACTCCTTCCTCTCCCCCAACTTTGTTTACGACTCCATTGAGCTCATCTGAGTGCATATCACTGAACTCACTGTGTTTGACCTCTAAAAGGAAGGACATATACCCCCTTCCGATTTTGCACACTTGGCTTGTTGGGACTGCACTGGCTGCTAGTAATCCGTTTGTACTACTACACTCATTTGGAAAGGAAAGCAATGCAAAATTTGGGAAAGACACGCTCATGATAGACACTCTGATTCTAATACATCAGAATCTCATGTCAAAAAGCCTAAAGTTGCTTGGTGGCGCAAGCCTTGTTTGCATGTGCTTGTAGTTGTGGGCTCGGGTTGGCCGGCTTAACGGGCCGGACTGACGACCCTGACGCGATCGCGTCAAGCGCGTCGCCTCCGTGTCTTGTTCCCCCACGACGTGCTCTCCTTCGCCATGGACGAGAGCGGACTGGATGCCCTAGCCGACATACTCAACAAGATTGCGGAGAAGCCCTTCGATGTCGCGCTGCACATCGAGCACATTCGCCTCGCG
>JAMQCK010000808.1:0-15474 GCA_024196135.1 Pleurotus ostreatus/Saccharomyces cerevisiae fusant | reverse complement strand
TGGTGGACCTCACGCGCTCGCTGGGCCCGTCGATCCGCGCGCGCGCGGAGAAGGACATCAAGTATCTGAAGTATGTGGTGAAGGCGTACGAGTGGGCCTTGAGGGTGAGGAGAGATGAGACGATGAAGGGCGCAGCGGAGCGGCTGACGAGGAGTCGGGCTGCGAAGCTGCCGCAGATCCAGCAGCCGGAGGTGTTGTGAGGTGGCTGAGTGGTGGAGGATCTATCTAGGCGATCCGACGGGCGCATAATCTAGCTCTTCATATAATGGCATCTACGCCGCTTGCTGAAGGTGGCTGACGAAACGCTTAAGACTCGCAAGGACACATTGCAGGTTAATACGAGGGATGCCGACCTGTGACACGAGGCGGGCGCGTGCTCGCGGCGTGATCATTTCGGTGCCGCGCAACGCGACTATTGACTTGACCCCGACTCCCATCCTGAACAGAAAACTCAGCGGGAGACCAGTGTCTCCCTCAAGACCTTCTGCGATGCGCTTTCCAACCCATGACCCCCAAGAGCCGTACATGACTGGCCGACCCGCGCCTCGCTGGTCCGACATGCCCGCGCCTCCCCGGGGCCGCCGCATCCTCGGCTTCCTCATCACACCGCCTGTCGTTGCGCCCTTTTGCGACGAAGACTGCCCGCTTCCCGAGGATGCGGACGGTATCGAAATTGCTGGCCACTACTCTTATATGAAGTCCTACATACCATACTTGATGGCCGAAAGGCATGGTCTCGCCTTCCCTAACGGCGTGCTGGTTTATCGGGACGGTGCACATAGGACCACGGCTCAGGCGGTCGTGCTAGCGGACTCGAGGGCACCGCGCATGGCTCACCGTCAGCCGCCCCCACGCGAAGTCATCGATGCTGTGGCCAAAGACCTGGGACTCGAAGGCGAGGCCCGCGAGCCTCGATGGTACAAGCCAGCCAGCTAAGCGCCACTCAGGTGAGTGCAGCGTTGCCGTACCATGATTTTATTGACGTCTGGCCAGTGTTACGGTCTACAAGACAGTCCACGTGGCGAAGGTATTTTCTGTGAACATGTGCCTTGAGTATAAATTTGGAGGGTTAGAAAGGGGAAATGGTCGGGAAGAATGTGAAGTATGATGGGAAGTCAGCACCGAGCGCTGCAGAAGCAAAGAAGGGATAGAAGCGTTATTGCTCGATCATAATCCCACTCTTTACGGCAGTTGCATGGAAAGAAGGTCAGATGCAGATAGTAAACAGAGCGTAGATATCCGCATGATAAGGTATCATGGGTGCTGTTACTCAAGCATCAGATGCACAGGCTCACAAAGTTGAACATAATTGCTTCCAAATTCGGACAATGTCCGGCAAGTGCCGGGACCAAGGTCACGTTTGCCGTCACGCATCTCGGGCCAAAGCAGCAACTCTCATTCTCCCCATTCATCGCTATGCGCTTCCCAGCCCACGACCCCCAAAAGACATACGTGACTGGCACCCCCGCTCCTCGGTGGTCAGACATGCCCACGCCTCCCAGAGGCCGCCGCATCCTCGGCTTCCTCATCACGCCCTCTGTCGCTGGCCCGTTTTGCGATGAAGACTGCCCGCTGCCCGAGGACGCGGACGACGTGGAGGTGGCGGCACATTACTCTCATATGAAGAGCTACATACCGTACTTGATGGCTGAGAGGCATGGGTCTCACGGCGGTCATGGCTCTGGACATGGTCCCTTTCATAACGGCGTGCTGGTGTTCCGGGACGGCGCGTGTAGGGCCACGGCGCGGGCGGTTGTGCTGGCTGGCACTAGGGCGCCATGCGAAGCCCCTCGTCAGCCACCTCCGCGCGATGTGGTTGAGAGGGTGGCTGAGGATTTGGGGCTTGAGAACGAGGCACGCGAGCCAAGGTGGTATAGGCCCGCTAGTTGATCTTTTCTTTGGTTGGTGATCAAAAGCCTCGCGGACTGTGTTCTTGATTCATTTTTCCTGCAGATTGTTGTTTTGCTCCGGTCAAGGGCGCTCCGGGATTAATTAGTGCTCGTGCGGATGGTTCGGTTCGATGGCGACCGGTAGGAGAAAACGGGCTGGGGCTTCACGTTGATTTATAGCGCGAGAAAGTATGCAGAAGTGATCAAAGTGGAAGACAAGGACTTGCTCTATATATTGACAGAAAATGCGAAGTCCTGCTCGATCGTGATCCCGCTCTTTACGGAAGCTGCATGGGAAGAAGGTTATATGCAAATAATACTAGGAGCGTGTCTAATCGCATCATCGGGTACCTGGACGCTCGGCTGCAAACATTAGGATGAAGGAGCTCAGAAAGTTCAACCTATTTACTTCCAAATTCGGACAATGCCCGGCAAGTGCCGGGCCCAGGTCACGTTATGCCGTTACGCAGCCCAGCACCTCTCACTGTCGCTCTCCATCCTTCAAAGCGATGCGCTGTCCCACGTACGACCCACAGGAGGTATTCACGATTGGTCCTCCCGCCCCGCGCTGGTCAGACATGCCAACCCCTCCTCGGGCCCGCCGCATACTTGGCTTCCTCCTTACGCCACGAGTCACTGCGCCATTCTGCGACGAATACTGTCCGTTGCCGGATAATGCGACTAGTGTGGACGTACAGGCCCACCTCAGCCATATGAGGAGCTACATTCCCTTCCTTAATGGCCGACAAGCATGGTCTGGCGAACTCTTCCTCCGTCCTAGTGTACCGGGACGGTGCGCGCCTGGCCTTGGCTTTTGCGATTGTTCTGGCCGACACGAGGGCGCCGCATCGAGCTCAGCGCAAACCACCTGCGCGTGACGTCGTTGAGCGAGTCGCTGACGACCTGGGATTTGAGGGCGATGCCCGCGAGCCGCGTTGGTACAAGCCCGCCAGTTAGGCTGTTTGGTAGGCGGCAGCTCATCGCGATCCTGAGCGCCTTGTTCACCTTTTGCATAGGTTACTGCCAGCCTGCAGTCTGAATCTCAACTTATGGTTTTGAGCTATTCATCTGGACTCTGGCAAGCCTCGCAGAGATCCAAACTGAAACCAAGACGAGACTCATGGCAATCGCTTTGCAGCCCTTTGTGGCGCTTGTAACATCAACTTGATAGTTACGATGTCACACACGACGTTCTGAACGTATTTCCCTCTATTGGTCAGAGCTCAAAGCTTGGAAATATCCTCGTAAGACGCATGCATCAACATCCTAAGGATGTCTTACAGTCTTAGCGATTCAGCCTATTGATGACCAAATCCGGACAATGACCGGCAAACGCCGAGGCTTGCTCCTTTGTTTGCATGGTCTCACGCTGCTTGATCACGGACCATCATGTCCTCTCAAGCTGGCGCATCATTTCATATTTAATTTCTCGAACTCTGCGAGCTGACAGGGCAGATGCACTCATGGCACAGCATGTCGGCCTTGAACGAGCATGGCTTTGTTTCTTTGTTTCGTCTTCGATGTGCTTATGACCAGCTATCAATTACCCCATGGGTCAGTGATGAATTGCATAAAATAAACACACAGTACAGCCTGCTCTCGTCCTCCACTCTCATTCTACACCCGCTGCCACCGACGATGAACCAAAGTGCCCCGCGGTACCTCAGCGAGCTGATCTCCCAAGAACTGAACAAGACCTTCGGACGACAGAAACGATTTATGCCCACCAAGGGGATCTCTCTCAGGCTCTACAAGGAACTCCTAGGGAATCTCAGCATTAAAAATGTTCCTGCTTCGCAGCCCTCGACCCGCGCCGAGTGGCTCAACGTCGTGAATGCGGTGGACAGCATCCTCGCCGTCGCGCACATGCTCGACGCCTATCACCCCGCGACGCCGCTCACCATCTTCGACGAGATCATCTCTGACACTCTCCCTCCGATCTTCAAGTGGCTTCTATACCTGCATCCCAATGCGTACAACTGCGATGTAGAGGCCTTGGAAGTGGCGATGGCCCGCTACGGATGGAGCTTCCCCGATCGCGGGAACGGCGGGTTTGGCACCGTCATCTGTCGCTTCTTCGTCGCTATGTGCCGCGTTCCCAGCGGACCCGACGCTCTGCTCGCACATCCCGAATCCACCACGTCGTACATGTTCGACGTATGGCACCTGCGCGTCCAAAAGGTCTCCAAAAACAAGGTCCCCGATTGGCACACGACGAAAATTCTTGCGGCACTCGTAAACCTTCACTCAAGGTACTTCACCAACGACCGCATACCCTCAGAGATCCTCTCCAAGGGTATGCCCGCAATCCGAACGATCATGCGTCGCTTGCGCGCCGTGGCGGCCGCCCCGCCCAACCTCGACTACGGAGAGGCGCTGCATCTCAATTTGTTGGTTCTTGGTCTTCTGCAACAAGAAACTGCTCTCCCCCTCTTACGGCCCCTCCTCTGGCTCGTTGCTCCTTTACTACGCTTGATTCACCACCCTTCGCTGCTCAGATATGCGACGATGGACGATAAGAATGACCCTTCAAAGAAACCGTTTCTCAAGTGCCACGCGGATAATACCTGGTTCCTCCTCCACTATCTCGAGCCCGAGCTGCGTGGCACCAGAGACGTCATCCGTCTTGTACGGGGAGGCCTGCTTCAGGCTGCGTACGACCATCTTACGCGCTGGGCCCATCTGCGCGAGCCTGTAGATGATTGTAGCGTTTCACCACTACTGCATAGTATTATCGGGCCCGCACTCGTCTTCCCGTCTGTGGCAAAAGTTGTTAAAACAATCATCGACCGCCACAATCTCGTGCTGCCAGCGGACGACCCCGCCGCGGACTTGGAATCTCACAGAAGATGGAACGCCATGTTGAACCATCTGCGTCATCTAGTGACACTCAACTTCGGGCACAAGGTCATCTTGAAGAAGAATCGTCATTGCTACAACAGAGCTGTGAGTCTCCAGCGCCTTCTAACGTGTTGTTGTTCTGCTTGCTTATCAACTTACAGTGCCAGCATCATCAAGATCAGTCTATATTGAAGCGTTGCGCATGCGATCGCGCATACTACTGCTCCAAAGCTTGTCAGGTCGCGGACCGGCCTCGCCACAAGGAAATATGCCAGCCCAGTACGTCGTCGCGCGTCGCACCTTCTGAACTCGGATCTGAGCTCATGTTGTCCCCACCAGTCTCGATCTCCAACGACGTGCACGCCTTCAAGCTCGATCGCCCATCCGACAAGTACTTCATACGCTCCTATGCCAAGCAGGTTCTGTACATGCGCAATTGGGCGCACGAACCGGATTTTGAGGGAAACTCCCTTGTGCTCGACCTCGCGTCCCGTATGCAGCCTCAGAGTCATCTTCTCACAGAGGCGGCGGACGGGCGAATGATGTACGTGGAAGTCGGAGTCTCGACTGTCAGGACGTCTTTGAACATTCCGGTCCCAATTTTGTAGACCTTATGTCCCTATATGATTGTACGCTATTCATTACCCATTGCGTGTGAATCTGTCTTTCGTTTGAACATGAATGAGTAGCCGATTAGGCATGTTGGCGCCTTGACCGTCGATGCCGAGCCTCGTGTTTGGCCCAGCCATCACTTGCCTGATGGGTATGTCGCCGCGTGCGTATAAATCAGTGACACTATACGCCACATGCTCCTCCTCCGCAACCCTCATCTCCTCTGACCATTTGCTGCTATGAGCTCGCAATGCCAACCCAAGTACCTCTGCAGGCGCGTCATCTACGAACTCCGACGACATGGGCTAGGCCGCCACCACATCCCCCCGGATTTCTTCTCCTCGAGGCTCTACCGAGACCTGCTGGACAATCTTGACGTTTCCAAAATCCCCAAGACGAGCGCCTCAGAGCGTGCTTAGTGGCTCGGTATCGTGAGCGCTGCGGATAGTATGCGTGCCATCGCATACCTCATGAAAGTGGGGGAAAGCAGCTCCCAAGTAGAGGCCTGCAATCACATCGTAGCGGATTCGCTTTCTTCAGTATGGGCCTGGTCGCAGTACATGCATCCTTTTCTTCGGAACTGCGACGAAGACGCGCTCGAGGTTGCGACGAAGCTCTATCAGTGGCAATTCCTGGATCTCGGTAGAGGCTGGCACTATGCCGCTCTCTGCGACGTTCTCTTAGCCTTGTCGCAACGTATCGATCTCGACACCAAAAGCTCTGCACTGCAAGGCATCCCGGGGTCGGCGTCGTACATCTATGACCTCTGGTGGTACATGGCGCACGAGACCCGCGATGCGTTATCTCGAGCGACCATCATGTCAGCTTTGGCCACATTCGCCTTCGAGGATCCCCATCAGCACGTTGCAAAGGCGATCGTGGCGAAGGGAAGCTTCGGAGTTGACTCGCTCGTCTGTCGACTTTGCTCTCGATTCGACGCGAAGGTCAGAAAACCGAAGGCCCGCACGATCTCCGCGATCGTATACATCCTCGATCAATGCGCGTTGTACGACGAGAGCGTGCGACCGCGCATGTATCCTCTAATCCGGCTTGTCTGCCCCCTGCTCCACCTCGTTGACTTCACTACAAGAGATGAGGACGACTTTCGGATGGTGTACTCCATGGACTGCTTGCATCTTCTATTGGACCTCAGCGGTATTCTGCGCAGCACGCGTGATATAATCCGTCTGATTCGGCAGGGTCTACTGCAGGTCATGTTCCAGTATCTCAAGCACTTCGACAACCCTATGCGAGAATCGAGTATCATTGCTGAGATTCTAGACAGCATCATCTCGCCCGCGATATCCATACCTTCGGTGGCAGTTGTTATAAGCGGTGAATTTCAGCTGCATAATCTGTACCTTGACCCTGGCAAGCTGGACCACAGCGCTTGGAATAGGATGCGGGTTTATCTACGGAAGATGGTAGAGATGAAAAAGGAGTATAAAGCAGAGAGGAAGACTGCGATGCAGTCTTGCCACAACGGAGCCGTGCGTAGCCTTTTGTGTCGATCCTTATCTGCTTTCTTACCTTCAATCAGTGCGCCGAGGAGAGCCATGGGAAGCTCAAGCGATGCCCGTGCGGCTGGGTTTATTATTGCTCGATATCTTGTCAAGCTTCGGACTGGCCACGTCATAGGACGGTCTGTCAGACCAAGGGTAAGTCCTGCGACCATTCCTCTCTTTTCGAATGCTCACAGTCCATAGTTCAAGATCCTGATGCGTCTTCCTTCCGAATCGGTCGTCCCTCCGATATTCGCTTCCTTCAATTCTACGCGTACCGTCTCCTGGCAGCCCGCGACGACTTTTCCTCAGAGGGCGCGAGATCCTTCGAGGTCGATCTCACCTCGGAGTCAACAGAGCCAGTGATCACCGTCCTATCGGATTCGGATGCGGCGGATGAGCGAACGGTCTCTGTCATCGTCGGCACCAGGACAGCGAAGACTACCTTGGTGTTCCCGCTTCCTGCGACCCGTTCTCAATAGCTAAGTTCGTCAGGATGATTTGAACGCGCATGCAAGGAGACGATGCGTGCGCGATTCAGATTGAACATCATTGCCCATAGACTCGAGCTCGAAGACTCACGCCGACCACAGTGGGGATCAAATCCGTCCATAGATACTCCATACTCAGTACGCCTACAATGACGAGAAATCGATAGCCCCGAAAACGAGTGATCAGACGCGAATACATCAAGATCCAAGCCAGGTATGACCCTCTCAGCCAGAGCAGTACCCAACAACCTCGGGCTCGCATCTGTTGACGAAGGGCGTCAGCCAACATTCATGTCTATCGTTACGGGGCAGAGAGCTTACCCGCCAGCGCAGCCATCATAGAGAGTGCAAGGGTGCGACGTATCGCTGTCGAGGACGTCAGTCAGAAACGGAATAGCCAGTAAGGGAGGCAGGCCCATAACGCACTAGCACGCATCAATAATAGTTGCAGTGTCGCCGTAGTTGTAGTTGATGCCCGCAAGCGTGCCGCCGTCCACGGCCTCCACGCCCTCAATGTACACGTTGCGCTTGCATTGTTTGGAGCACTAAAGAGGATGTGTCAGCGACCTGGCGATGGGTTCCAGGATAACACTTCGACGTACGTTGCCGCACGAGCGATAGAGCTTGCCGTAGTCCCTGTAAAGAGGTCACTATGTGGTATAGTTCGCGCGATGAGGAAGTAGCACGCACTCGACGTAGAAGTTGATGATGTTGACGGTCCCGCACCCGTTGTGCTGCACAACCTTGTCCTCGGCGTGGTACGCGCCGCCGCCGATGATGTTGGAGTATGAGCCGGCGGCTGGAAAATTGTTAGCTCGTACAGAGGGTGTACCCTCGGGTCGGACTGACCATCGTTCTTCTGCAAGGCAAGTTAGTGCAAAGCAACTTCGCTGTTTCTAGCGCTTACGATAGATATGGCGTCCTCTGAACGTGCATTATGGTGTCAGTAGAGAAGTTTCGCAGCCGCGAAAACTCGTACCGCAGACATCTTCGAACTGTTTGATAGAAAATAATCAGCCAATCGTCAAAGAACGTGTTCCATAACGCTTACCCAAACGAATTTGAGGTCACAGTCTTATTGGACGGAACAGTCAGCAGAGCGAAGCGCTCGTTAGAGAAGTGTACTCACGCCCGTCACAGTCTGTATGCAAAAGCGTCAGCTCGGTGATCAGGAGTACTAGGTGAGCAACTCACGAACGCCTTCGGCCTGGTTCGCGCCGATGATCACGTTCTGCACTAGACGAGCATGTCAGAATCGCTCTCAGTGGGACTTCGTGGTCACACTTACGCGTGGCGCCTTCGTGAAGGTAGAAGACTGAGGCGCGCATCTCGTCAAGAATCATCACATACAGACGCCAGATGACTCGCCTGCGTCCTCCCAGTCTGCGAGAGAGGATTAGGACTAGCCAAAACTCGCGAGACTCTCGCCCACGTACCTCCCTCGCTCTGCCCACTGCGCCCCGCGTCAGCACCATTCACCTCACATACCGCAATAGATATATCTCACTTGCAAGCCCCCGAACCGCGATCGTACTTCGCCCAGCCGCCATCGTAGGTCTGTCCCGCGGCAATCTCGATGACCTTGCTGTTCGAGATCTGGCTGGTGGGCTGCGGGAGGTGAGCTCAATGTCAGCGCTCAATCCTTCCGCGTCGTCGATGGGCGCCGCCAATACGGGATGAAGCCGCCAATAAGGGATGAAGCCGCCAATAAGGAACGAAGAAGCGACATACCACCGGCACACCGCCCTCGTACGCGTTGCAACGTTTGACGTTGACGCTCGCCGCATGCGCGCCGCCAGCCAGGATAAGCGCGGAGAGGAGGAAGATGGACATCGTCGAAGCTGAGAGTTGTTAGCCGAAAATCGGTAGGGCTCGTTCTCGAAGTCGAGTCCTAAGGACCTGCTACCTCGCCCTCCGTCTTATATACTGCCGCAGAGCATCGTCAGGGCTATCAGGGCTCATCGAAGAAAGAGCTCGAGCGGCAGCGGCGGGCCCGCGCGCCTGAACCTCGGTTGAGTGGCCTGGCAGCGCACTGGGCCGTCGAGACGGCGTGGTCGGAAAGGCTTCGAGATAGCTGGACCCAAATAAGGTCTGCACTCCGCGGATGAGAATTAGCGGCTTCAAGTAGGAGGAAAGAAGGCGACGTATGATATCTCCTCCACTGACTAGTGCAATGCTTTGGTCGCAATCCCAAGCAGAGTGAGCAATTCCTCCCACCAGTTGACAATCACCTGACCCCAACGCACAAGACCCACACCCTGCCAACTCTCTTTCCACAAGATAGACGCACCGGACCCGCGCGGGCCGCGCGTATAGACGCTCAGACGCAGTAGGTACCGCGCTTATAGACGCTCGGCATGCGCACTAGCAAGGCACGCACCCACCGCAAGGACATGTCACCACGGATCATCGTGGGCAGAGGACATGGCTGCAAGAAGCGGGTCATGCTACTCGCAAGAGAGTCCTGCACCCTCCGTTGCAGGTCACAGAGGATAGCTCGTACCTTGACTCAGACACCCAGAAGCCTCATCCTCGGAAAAGCAGACTCGGTCCACGCGCTGGTTATGAAGAAGGGCGTCCGTTGTATTCGTTCGAGGCACAACGCATTCACTGCTGTTCTGATATCGAAGGGTGTTGCTCTTGAACATAAAAATCTGGGCTTGGCATCGCATGGGCGCCGAATCACAAGATGGAAGTAAGAAGCAAGGTTAAGTTGACGAATGTTTGTAGGATGTCTTTTTGTTTGGCCCTGTGGCTCTCGGCTTCGGCAATCTCCGATATTTGTTCTCTGTCACATCTCCGTCACACCCATCCTCCTCTCCCGCCATCATGCCGCTTTACGCTGTCTCGCCCTTTGTTATGATTGCACAGATTACAAGCACACAGGGCAAGTAATGAACGATGCAACAATTTTTCTGGCATATGCTAGGCGCCATTACAAAGCACTATAATACAGGTTACACTAAGTAGGTTACTTTCGCTCGTGTGTAGATGCTCGTCGTTCGTTCGTGAGTGCAGCAGTCCATTAGGCCGGGCCGGGTCGGGGAATCCAAGCACCCCTCAAAGCAGCAATACAGCAGCCATCATCTCCAGAGACACGCCGTCTCCCGTTTACAGCTCCGTCTTCGCCTTCGCCTTTGCAGACGCCGACGACGCGCTCGCCTTCGCCCGCACGCTCGCTGACGCCGCCTCCGCCTTCCCCTTCACCGTCGTTGCGTCCGCCTCCGCCCTTGCCTTCGCCGCATTGCCCTGCACAACCTCGACCACGCGCGCAAGGCCGTCCTCGGCACTTCCGACCGCGCCATTCACAATGCTGCGGACTTTCTCCCAGAGCGCGTCCGAGCGCGTCTTGCCCTGCACATAGCGGATGCGCGTCTCTTCTGCGGGCGTCAGTTCAATATATGCCTGTGAGAAGAAAACAACACAACTTACGCAAAAGACTCGTCCGGTCCATGCCACGGATCTTCGTGTCGTCGACGCCGTGCTCGCGGAGGTACGCGCGCAGGCGCGCGTCGGGCCAGGTGAGGTAGGACGCGGCGGTCGTCGTGATGTCGTTGTACTTGGAGCTGATGAGGTTCACGAGCTCCTCGCGCTTCTTCTGCTCGTCGCTCTTCAGGTAGCCGTGCTCGATGAGGTAGCTGCGGAGGTCGCTGTCGCTCCACGAGGACCAGACCGTATCCTGCGCCGTCGCGTAGTTGTCCCTGGAAAGACGGTGAGCATGCGGAGGTTGGGTGTATGAGAGCATATACTCACTGGACCATCTTGAGCAGCTTGTCGCGCGAGGCCTGCGCGTCCGACTTGATGACGCCGTGCGCGATGAGCCAATTCTTCAGCTCGCTGTCGGACCAAGTCGAGTACACGTTGTCCTTCGTGTCGTAGTAGTAGAGCTGCATCTTGTCCGCCAGCTCCTGACGGCTAGGGATGGAGTCGGTGGAGGGGAGGATGCGGTGCGTCGTGAGCCATTCGTGGATGTAGGAGTCCGTCCACGCCTCCCAGATCGGGTTCGTGACCTTCGCGTATGCGTCGCGCATCATGCCGAGGAGCTCGTCGCGGCGCTTCTGTTCGTTGCTGTGGAGGGCGCGTCAGTAACGCGGACATATCGCGGTGAGTCCCGACACACCTCTTCATGTACCCATTCTCAACAAGATACGCCTTCAGCCGGGTGTCGTCCCAGGTGGAGTAGACGTAGTCCTTCGTGTCGTCCACGGCGCGCGCCACGTCGTTCGTCGCCTGTGCGGCGAATGACGCGACTGACGCGCTCGCGTCATAACCGGCCGAAGACGCCTGCGACGCGTACGAGGACGCGGCATTCGTATACGACTGGTAGCGCTGCTTCGCGAGCAGGACGAGCTTCTCCCGCGGGCCCTTCGGCTCCACGACGCCCTGCTCGGCCAGCCACTCGCGCAGCCGCGACTCGTCCCACGTGTCGAAGGTCGAGTCGCGCACGTTGGCGAACGCCTGCTGCGCGGAGTTGTACTGGTCGTACGTCCACGCCTGCGCGCCGTGCCAGTTGGCCTTCACGCGCTCCCTGAGCTCGGCCTCGGTGAGGGTTCCCGTGGGCAGCGCGATGTTGTTTTCCTCGAGGTACTGCTTCAGCTGCTTCGTCGACCATTTGCTGTATTCGGGCTCTTCCGACGACCACCAGGAGGCAGACGCCGTTGTTGCGAGCGCTAGTAGGAAGACTGATGAGAAGCGCATGGTGGGAGGGAGGAAAGGTGAATGAATTTCTCGAACACGATGTGCGCGTATATAAGGCGGGGGCGCGCGGGTGATGTCATTGCTGACGACCCGCCTGAGCATTTATTGGGGCCTGCTCAGTGGCGACGCGCACGCCTACGCTCCTGATGACGTTCACCATGGCTCTTTCGCCTCCCGGATCCCTGTCAAAGTCCTGTGACTCGTGTTGAACTTTCGGTGGCGCAGAAAAGAGGAAAATATTCACTGACATCAATACTTGCCTAATTTGGATTTGCCTTTGTCGTGACATGTCACAGTTCGTTTCGTTGTTGCCAATCATCACTTCAAACCTCTCCAATCCCTGTGTCCCCTCTGCTCAGGTGCGCACGCATACGCATCTTTCGTTGAGCCAAACAGCCTCGGAATTAGCTTGCCTGAATCCAAATCCATGACATTGAAAATCCGCAGGCAACGGGGTGGTAAGGGAAGGGTTCATGAAGCAAGAGTGCGTAGATGATAGTAAGTAGTGAAATGCGATAGCATATGCACGGCGTAAGTAAATAGAGCACAGATAAGATGAAGCGGGATATATGAGACATAGGGAATATAGTGGACGTGACAAAGGGGAGGGGGCCGTGGCGAGGGACTGGAACCAGGGGCCGGCCATAGTGAGGGGAAGAGGACGTAGTGAGAGTCCGGGCGTATAAGACATGGCGGGAGAGTATGGAACGTGGGCAGAGTATGAGACGTGGTGCAGTGGGATATATGGAACGTGAGTGCGAGGGGAATATATCGACATGGTGCGGGGTATACGGCAAAGCAAGTATACGGGGCACGGAGGTTCGTACACCTGGCACGTAATTTGTGTACCCAGGCGAGGAGAGGCACGACTGGGCGAAGAGAGCACGCGCCAGGCTATGAGTCTTCGCCCATCTCCTCTTGCATCCGCCGCTCGATGGCCATGCACTGGGATAGCAGTTGCACAATAACGGCACGGCCGCAGGCGTTGGTGGTGAACGCAGACTGCAAACCGAGATCAGTGAACGTTCACTTGATCGTGAGCAATATACGCACCTTCATCAGCGCCGCCGCATTCGGGCGTACCGCGGCAGGCTCCGAGCACAACCTTAGGAATTCGTGGAAGGCAGGCGAGAACAACTCGGGCTGTCGCACGGCTGGCCAGCGCTCCATGAACACCTGCGTCTCCGCGAACGGCGGCTCCGCCTGCGCGGTCTCCCATACCGTCGCGCCTAGCGACCAGATGTCTGCTTTCAAGGGGTCGTAGGGGCCGCTGAGGATGCGTTAAATGGACGATTGTCACTCGAGGTGAACGACTTACACTCGCATCTCTGGCGCCTGCCAGTAGACGACGCCCACAACCTCTGAGCTCAAAGGTGCTTCCGGCGTGACCTTGACGGATTGCGAGAAGTCGGCTATCCAAAAGTCAGCAACACTACGAGGAGCACGCAGGACTGCGACTCACTTATCCTGACTACACCAGAATTGTTGATTAGCAGATTGTCCGACCGAACGTCGCGGTGCGCAATGCCCTGCTTGTGCAGGTAGTCCAGCCCCAGCAGGATCTACAGGCCACGTTAGTTCATATCCTGGATTCATTCATTCAAGCGTCCACTCACATCCCCCGCAAACCGCGCAATCATCCTCTCCTGCAACATCAGCCCCTCATTCACCAACTCAATCACATCCGCCAAACTCCTCTCCATCAGATCCATCCGTATCCACAGCATATCCTCCACCACATCCACATACATCGCGTCCATGCCTAGTATATTCTCATGCGCCAGCCCACGCATCAGCCGCAGCTCGTGCTGCAGGTCGAGCAGCTTCTGCGACCCGTGCGGCGTGACCGCGACCTGCTTGATCGCGACGAGCGTGCGCTGCCCGGCGGCGCGGTCGTGCGCGTCGCGCGCGGCGACAGAGGCGGGCAGCCGGAGCTTGCCGACGTAGGACTCGACGAGGTGCGCGGCGAAGACGGAGCCGGACTCGCCCTCGGCGATCTCCTGGAGGTCGACGTAGGCGGCGCGGGGGTCGATGGGCTCGTCGATGAAGTCGGCGAAGGGGGCGACGGCGTCGGCGAGCCAGCCGTGGACTCGCGGCGTGGGTGGTAAGGGTGCCTCAGACTGTGGTGCCTCTTGTGCAGTCGGTGGCGTCGGAGAATCGCTGACGACGATCTTGGGCTTTGGGACGACCTCGGCTGCACCCGAGCTCCCACTATCCCGGTTCGACGAGAAGGTGCTCGCAGTCGGGGACGGGAGGTACGCCTGCTTGCGCGCGTCCGCCGGGTTCAGATAGTATACCTGCGCATCCCCGTCCAGATCCGTCACCGGCGTCGGGTAGTCCGCCGAGCTCGAGGAAGAGCTCCCGTCATCGCTGCTTCCAAACGTCGAGCCCGCGGGCGAGTTGCGCGCCGGCGGTGAGGGCTGCGGCGACGGCAGGTCGCCAGGCGACTTGCTCAACAACAGAGGACTAGGCGCGAGTTTCGTCGTCTGCCCGTCAATCACATTCGCCTGCATCCGGCGCGCAACGGAGGCCTGCGTAATCGTTGTCGGCAGCGCGTGCGCCATGATCGTGCTCGTCGATATCGTCGACGCGACGCTCTGGCTCGAGAAGCGGTTCTCGCGGTCGCCTGCACTAAGAAGCGAGTCGTCCTCATCCAGGCCGTCCTCCCGTTCTGCGACGACCTTCCCATCCGGCCCTATACGGTACGCGCTCGCCCTATTCCGCGGCGGAGATAGAGAGGCGCGCGAGTCTGGCGCGTGAGCGGACTGTAGCGGCGCTGGTGTGGGCGGCTCAGCCATCGTCGACTCCCTCCCATTCATTTGACTCCACAGGATGGTAGCCCGGTGGTCCTCCCAATCGCCCGAGAACGTCCGCGGCTCCTCCTCTTCCTGCACCTTCGACAGGCGACTGCGAGATGTCTTTCGCTGTAGCGTATGGTCCGCCGCATCATCACTAGGTGCTTGCGCGCCATTTGGCGGGGCAGGATTGCTATTAGTTGACGCAGTTTGGGTGGTCGACGCAGCAGAAGGTAACGAGGACGAAGGATAGGTCGCAGACGTAGGGGTCGGGCCGGACGTAGCGCTCAAGGGGCTTCCCGTATCCGGTATTGACGACAATAGTGACTGCGACCAGGACGACAAGTCGTCACCCAGCCCCAACCCCAGCCCGAGCCCGAACCCTCCAAAGTTGTCCTCATGTATACTCAAGCGCGGCGGTGCGGCTGAGAAGCGTTTTGAGCGGCGCTTAGCTGAGCGTGCAGAGTCTGTACTTGGGCGACTATCCAGTAACGTAGGTTGCCGCGGCTTAGCCGCAGGACTGCCCGTCGGCGTCAACGACTGCGACTCGTCCTCCGTAGGGCTACTGCCATTCGTCGTCGACGAGGATGCCAATAATGATGGGTCCTTCGTATCCGTAGGGAAGTGCTCAGCAGACGGTGTGTAT
>JAMQCK010000807.1:0-15483 GCA_024196135.1 Pleurotus ostreatus/Saccharomyces cerevisiae fusant | reverse complement strand
GCGTCTAGATCTTAGCCGCGTCAAGCTCTATAGACGTGCTACAAGCTTTCCTCGAGGCGTTGGCTTCAAGCTTTGCGAAGGCAAAGACCAGGAAGTACACCTCGGGCGTACAGCCATGTTGAAGTTGACATACTCGGCCTTGCGGCTCTGCCCGGTAATCATGGACGACAAAAGAGACCCCCTCCGGCCTCACTGTTAACCAGGTTGTTACGCGTGAGGGTTACATGTGTCCTCGCATGAACGGACGCGGGGGGTGACTCACCTGGTGACGAACTTTTCGGCGGCCCACCGCTCCAGGCCGATTAGATATATGAACCACGCGTGGATTCCTTCTTGCTCTTTTGCCCTCTCCTTCTTTGGCCGTCCTTCAGCATGGCAGCGACTCTCGATAATACGTACGCCGCCAGCATGCGCGCGACCGCGCTCTGGACGCTGACGATGATCCCCCAGGCTGGGCATGCTCTTCGACTCGCTCGTTTTGAGCGCAATGTGTGTCTTCCCCGCACTCACTTGATTCGCGCAAACTTACGGCCCCCCCCCTTCAGTTTGTATGGAGGTGCGCACGCTCTGGGCGATCCCCCGCACTCTCTGCTGACGGCCGTGCAGCGGGTCTGCTTCAGATATGGCATTATTATCGGCACTATGCTAGGAAGGACGGCTGGATCATTCGTTCTCTGGTGCGTCGCACGACCCATTCCTCACGACGCTCGCTTACTTACTTTGGGAATAGGTAATCACCCTTTTCTGCATCGACACGGCTCAGCAAGGGATGTACGCCGGTACGCGTCTGAGGTTGTACGGCCTGTTCCCCCCGCTCACTCATGTTGTGATCGCTCGCTAGCTTCTGGTACGTACCCCGAGGTCATTGACGTATTCGACTTACCCATACCACCTTCAGTATACTGGTACTGTGTAACAACACATGGCGACCCGACGTCCTTGACGGTCCTGGACGCGTACGTTGTCGCATGCGATACTTCCTCCCCCCACTGAACTTGACCCAGCAAACTGGCGCAACAGGTCATCCTGATCGGTGTACTTGCTCTCATTGTGCAGTCGTGCGTATCTGCAGTGTGTACCACTCGACAAGCAACTGACGGTCTCTAGGTTCTACTGCTACCGAGTCTTCCTGCGTAAGTTCTTTCGCCTGGCGCATACGCGATATAGCTTCTCACTCGGCCATCAGTGAGCCGCAAGAACTACTTCGTGGCTGGATTCCTGCTTCTATTCTGCCTGGGTACCTTCGGTGCGTCGCCTTCGATTCGTATGTTACTTCCTTCCTTGATGCTGAACTCTGTGTAGCGGTGTTGTCCACCTACTATGGCTTCATCGCGCAGTACTCGCTTTTCGCTGACCTCGTCACCGTGAAGGTGTGTCTCGCTCGCTGATCCCCTCCATCTGCTAAGTCATTGTAGCCCTTGTCTATTGCGATCAACGTTACGTCGGCGGTTATGGACGTCATGATCTCCATCTCCATGGTGTTCTTCTTGCACACCTCGAAGACGGGCTTCAAGCGATCGTAAGTACTTCCTCGGGCTTCCTATCTTCGCTACACTTATTGATGCGCCCCTCAGCAACGATGTCCTCAACCGTTTGATTGTCTTCACCTTCAACACTGGCTTGCCGACCAGCGCTGCCGCCATCTGGTCGCTCATTGCGGTACGTCGCGTATCTCTGTAGCTGTATGCGTGGTACTGACTCTGCTCAGATCAACGTATGGCCCGATACCTTCGTGTACATGCTGACGTTCTTCCTTGGTGCGTCGCTTCCCTCCTCACTCTCTCATTCTGATACTGACTATTTTTCCACAGAGGGCCGTCTATGTGGGTCGCCTTCGCCGCTGGCGTAAGATTATTGCTAAAACATCCGACAGACACCAACTGCTTGATGGTGACGCTCAACAGCCGCGCCAACCTCAAGAGCGCGTTGTCAGGCTCCTCAGGGGAGAACTACACCATGTCGAGCCGCGATCGTAGTGGCAACCTCTCGTCAGGGCAACGCGTGAGTGGTCTTGTTCCTTGCCGTTTGTACATCCGGGGTTTAATGGTGCATTCAGCTCAACGGCTCGAACGCCATCGCGATCCGCATCGATACGACGCAACAGTTGGATCGTGGGGTGGAGGACTACAAGCAGGTACGTTCTTTGTGACTGGGCGTGTTCTCTTTTTCGGGTAGCTGACGACGTCTAGCAACAGCACGGCATGGAGACACAGAGCGTCGACAAGGTGTAATATCGCCGCGCGCCGCCGGACGCTACAAAACCTGTGCCGGTCTGACCGTGCGGTCACTGTTGTACTCTGTCCTTCGTTTGTATAGATTCTACGGTACGCTGGCCGCATTTCAGTAAGGCGCTATAGCCAGTACACTACGGTATATTAAGCATAGACGGGTAATGCCTTGCGAGGTCTGCGATGTGTGGGAGGCCTGCGGTGAGTGGAAGATACCTAGGCGGCAAGTACGAGCAAGTACGGTAGGTAGGGTGAGATCGAATATCCAGCACGTTCCTTCAGTCAATCGTCGAGCAGTGTCCGGCTATGGTGGCGTCGGCCGCAGCGGCGGGCGCGCACCTTCAGGTCACAATTAGGCGCTAGAGGTGACGGGACGATAAGCTGCCCTGCAGGCCTAGGCGCAGAAAGTGGGCAAAAAGGATTATGCAGGTCTTGTTTTTTAGGCTTTTCGAGCATCAAAGCCCTCTTTCTTCGGGGGCGCGCTGATCGCATCGCGCGTTTGACAGCGCGAGCGACAAACGAGGGTGGGGGGCATCACTCCATCAGGGGCGGGGCGATGGCGCGCAGGGCGGCGCGTGCTGGCTCGCGCTGCGGTTTGGGGGCTCGGAAATGTGCAAATAAGGAATTACGAGGGTACGGTGGGGTCGTACCTGCCCGTCTCGAGACAGCCGCGCGTTTTGGGTCCGCGCTGTCGCGCTCGTCGAGGGCGACGTCGAGAGGAAACATGATTTATTCGAAAATGGCTGGCGTTTATTGAGGGGAGGGGGAGGCGGGTGCTATCGACATTCGCGAGCGCTTAAGGGTGACGAATGGCCTGGACAAATGGCGGGTGGCTGGCGCGGCGGCCGACACTGGTCGAGCATGTCAATGGCTTGACAAGTTGCAAACACTGGGAGGTTCTGGCGGGCTCGTGTGTTTGGCTTGCGAAATTCGTGTCGGGCTTGCCATACTCGTGTGCGCACTTTGGCTACACGAGGCGCCCGCTCCCACCTCACAAGAGGTTGTCTCAATTCGCGTCAACTGAGCATCCACATCGTACCGACTGTCCGTCCGATGCGCAAGAGGAAGGACTGTTTAACGAAAGGATGGATTGTTGGTAGATATGGTCGAATGATAGACAAATGATAGGCACAGAGAAGTAAGGGAGCATGGTGTGCTTCTTCTTGTGACCCAGAGCTTCTCTAAGCGGAGAGCCAGGAACTAAGGAAAAAGGCATCAGGAACTCCAAGGAAGAAGAGATCTGCGCGAGATCACGAAAGATCGTCGCCGTGGGAGGCTGAGCAGGAATTGTTCTCGAATAGAATGGGCGATCAAGCTTCTGTTTTGCGCGACGATCACGCGGAATTCGTTGAATGCGACGAAGGGGCCTCCTCGACCTGCCAAGGGTGTGGTCGCCGTCTGCGAGGTCAGGCTGAATTGCTAGAGTTTCGAGTAGCGGCGACAATCGAATATTGCATCCGTCTATTCCCGCTTGACGATGGCCTCCTCGACGCCAAGGACTGTCGTCGCGTTTGGAGAGGCGGAGGCAAAGTGAGGTCAGGTGTGAGCCGTGACAATGTCACGGTTTGACTTTCCTTCTGTCACGGTTCGACTTTCCTTCTGTCACCGGTTCGCTTCCTGTATGCTGCTGAATCTCTTTATCATCCACACCGACGGCGTGACAGACGGTGTAGAGAGCTGGGAGGATTTCCTATGATCATCGGCTGAGGGACTTGCGCCGGCGAGGTGACATTGAGCCGCACGGCAGCCCGGCAGGCCTCTCGTCCTTTCTGATCTCATCCTCGATATCATCTAACGAACTATTCCAGTCACCTCCGCACAGACGTCAGAGGACCAGCCGCGCTCTCTCTCTCGTGCTGTCAACGTACAGTGTCCTCATCTAAAACTCGATGACCTTCGACTGGCTGGCGGTACCCTCCCCCCCTCCTGTACCCTCGGCCCCTACGCCTCATTTTTGCTTCACATCCAGACTCGCCCTTCATAGCGTGCTTCCTCGCCTGATCATCGTACTCCCTCACTGAGATTTTACCCATTTTGCGTTGGGCCGATCGGTCAACTTCTCACACCACCGCGGTAGAGGCCTCTCGCGCCGGCGACATACTGCCTGAATATATGCTACTTTGAAGTCTGCACGGGGTCTTCCGAAGGATGTGCTAGCCAGAAGGGAAAGCATGCGCACGGTCCTAGGGTTGCGACCATGATTCCAGCCTCGTTTGCTGGTCACCCTGGCGTTTGGCGTTTTGGCGAAGCATCTTCTAATTTCACGACTACATCCTTCGACGACATTCGCCGTGTCTTTGTGCATTAGAGGCTACCGTCGTGGAGCCGACGAGGAGTCGAGATGTGCTGAATGTGTACGGCGAGCGCGGGTTCAACTGGATATGGAGGCACGAGAGGATACGCTAATCTTCTGATCTGCAAGCTGCGATGCAGTCGTGCAGGCGACCATCTGAAAGTCAAGGCGTGAACGCATTCGAGTGGCAGACTGGCAAGCAGCATTCTACAGTAACACGGTTTGAGCAGTCATGATTGGCGTGAAACATCGTCAGAGCTCTCATCCCTCCCCTCCCTCCCAGCCCCTCCCTTTCCCTTCCTTCTCTCCCCTCCCATCTACCATCTACTTCCCAAAAGTGTGCGCCAAATTCACCTTCACGCCCCGCACCTCGGCCGGCGCGGGCGCGGGCGCGCGAAAGTGGGGGCCTGGGGGGAGGGGTTTAGTTGGGTTGTCTTCGGGTTTTTGACGGGCGCGGTAAATGATTAGGGGAGCAAAGAGACAAGGGGAGAGGGGGATGGTAGGGCAGGAGGACATGGAGCGGAGACGTGAATATGGAGCGGAGGCGGGGACATGGAGCGGAGGCGAGGGGAGGAGGGGTCGGGACAAAGAGCAAGCAAAAGGATGGGTGAAGAAAGAGAAACCAGACGACAAAACCCTAGCGCACCTTTCTCCTCCACCCGCCGCTTCTTCTTCCGCGGGCGTTCGGTCGTGGGCGTGGATGAAGGCCCGCGTGCGTCGAGGATGTTGGGGACGGAGGCGTAGTCGAAGGGGGTGTCGGCTGCGAGAGTTGTATCGGAGGTTGGTGCAGAGAGGTTTTGGGCGGAGGTGGAGGTGGAGGTTGAGGCACCGGCGGCTGCCCTGGAGAGGTCGAGCGCGGGGCTGGTAAAAGGGGATGGGTTAGCATCAGCGTTAGCTAGGCGGTGAGAGGGAAGACGAAAGAGACAGAAGGTACTAGGGTACAGGACAAGGGAGAGAACGCAAACTCACCCCTTCGTCCGCTTCCGCTTCTTCTGCCGCGCGCCCGCGCCCGCGACGATGGCGTCCGCGGCGACGGAGGGGGCGGCCTTCGGGGTCTCCTTGCTTTTCTTGTCCTTTCTGTTTGCGCCGACGCTCTTATCCTGCTTGGCTCCCTTCGACTCGCTGGCATGCTTGCCGGTTGGAGCGGCGTCGCCGTCGGAGGAATCCTCGTCCATCGCGTCATCCTCTCCTTCATCCTTCTCAGCCAAAGCTTTCCGCTCGGCCTCGGTCAGCCCTGTGCTCTTCTTCACGCTCGTAAACACGGTCGCGGAGGCGGTCGAACGCTGGCCAGAGGGCACGAAGGCGTGTTCGGCGATCGCGGCTGCGGAGGGCTCGAAGCCTTGAGTCGGAGTGGAGGACATTGCTGGCATCACCCCAAACGAGGCGTGCACGCGCGCGGCGATGGAGGCGAGGGAGGGGGCCGCAGCGACGGTTGGGGAAGGCACATTGGTGGTCGAAGAGGGGGCCTTCCGCAACGTGCCACCGAAGAGGGCGTTTCGTAGGGTGCCCCCGAAGAGGGCGCTCCTCGAGGCTGCTGGTTGACCTGGGGCTGCGCTCGCGACTGTGGTCGACGCCGTAGTCGTCGTTGATGCGGTAGAGACGTCTAGCGAGGACGAGGGAGCAGAGCCGCCCAACAACGACGACGAGGCCGCCCTCGGGCCCAGAGCGCCGCCGAAGAGGGAGGATGAGCTCGCAGCGACAGTGGAGAAACTCGACGATGCCGTGACGGACGTGGAGCTGGTAGACGCCGAGACGGCAGGGCGCCTGCCGAAGAGGGAGGCGGTGGGGGTGGGGGTGGTCTTGACCGCGTTGGCGGTCTTCGTAACCTCCTTCCCTTCTTGCTCTTGCTGTTCCTCCGTCGTCTCCGCCACCTCCATCTCGCCCTTCTCAACCTTCTGCTGTTCAACAGCCCCAGCCTTCTCGATGCCCTTATTCCTGGACTCGATGCCCTTATCCCTGGACTCCGCCGCGTGCTTCTCCTCAGCCCGCTTACTCGCGTACCCCCGTACCGCATCCGCCACGACCCCGACCACCTCAGCGGCGCGCAGCCGGACGGGCGCGGGGAGGGCCGCGGGCGCGACGAGGGAGGCGAGCGCGGCGTGTGGGGCGGCGAGGGCGAGGGGGGTGGGCGTTGCGAGAGCGAGGGGGGTGGGCGTTGCTTGCGCACCAGTAGTTAGGGTGTCGGCTATAAAGAGGCATATGAAGGAAAAAGGAGGAGGGGGAGGCCGTGAGAGGGGGAGGGCGAAGGGGAGGCGGACAGGAGGGGAAGAGGGTTCAGGGGAACAGGAGAAGAAGAGGGAAGGTGGAGAAGAAGAGGGAAGGTGGAGAAGAAGAGGGAAGGTGGAGATAGATTAGTGAGGGTACAGAAAAACAAAGGTAGGGATAACATACCCGCTATCAAGTTCCGCCACTTGTCCGCGATGAGGAGGAGGGCGGAGTTGGGGAGGATGGTGCTGGGGGGGAGGGGGTTAGTTAGTTGTTCCATTCGTCAAGTATTTCCCTGCCAGGGCGGAACGAAGAAAAGTGCGTCCCGCCATCTGCGAGGAACGGAAAGGGTTGAAAAGGGCGGATGGAGAGGGAAGGCACTGCCAACATATCGAGAAAAACGCGAAGGAAATCCCCCACTCACCCCACCCCCTCATCCGCCGCGCGCGCGGTCGCGTCGCGCCACCTGTAGAGCGCGAGGTAGATTGCCTGATCGAGCGATCCTTCGTCCAACAAGTTTTCCCTCCCCGCCCGGCGCGCGGTGGCCATTGCGGCGGCGGGGAGGGTGGCTGGGCGAGCATAAACATTTCTCTCGTTGGATATGGTAGGTGATGCTTACCAGACGTCAACCACCGCGGCGTCCGGAGGCACACCCGGGCGCTGGCTTGCAATACTGTCGTCAATGCCGAATCCGGGGCGTCCTCTCCGTTGGGTAGGGAGACGTCGATCGGCGTCTCGACCGGTACCTCGCCGTCCCCGTGCGGGTCGGCGGGGAGGGTGGGGGGCGCTGGGTGGGGGGTTAGTAGGGGTTGGGGAGAATGGGTTAGTTAGGATTGGTGGGTTAGTTAGGATCAGTGATCAAGGAAATGGAGTGGGGAGGCGAAGTCAATGACGCGCAGCGAAGGCAGGAAGAGCCTCGCGGCGAATGTAGTGATGCACCGAAAAAAATCCAAAACTCACCAACACCCGCCAACTCCCCCTTCAGTCGATCGTAGACGAAGGGCAAAAAGTGCGTGTCGGAGCGGGCGTAGGAGAGGTGCGTGGGGGGGAGGGGGCTGTTGAAGTTTTTAAGGGTTAGTGTTGTGGACGAGGGGGAGGGGAAGGGAGGGTGTGGGTTGATGAGGGGTACGAGCGTTGGAGGTGTTAGTGTTAGTGATTTTGTTAGGGGGTTCGTTAGAAGGGGGAGGGGGAGGCGAGTTGGAGGCGAGCATGGAGAGTGGGGGTAGGGACGAGGGGGAGGGGGAGAGGGGGAGTAGGAGAGGAAGGCGAGGGGAGGGGAGTAGGAGGCGAGGGGGTAGGGTGTGGAGGGTGTGGAGGGGGGGAAGAGACAGAAGAGAACTATGACTCACCGGACACGCCAGTCGGCGCGGGCGAGGCGCTGGGTGGGGGTTAGTATGGTGGTAGGAGGGCGGTGTTAGGGGTAAAGGGGAGGGCGGAGTGAGGGTAAAGGGGAGTCGGGGTGAGGGGGGTAAAGGGGAGTCGGGGTGAGGGGGTGAGGGGAGGGGGTGAGGGTGGAGGGCTAAGCGCGAACGGGACGCGAAAGAGCGATGGGTGGGACGCGACGACAGCCGTCATCTAGCGACGAAGGGAGAAGGGGGAAGACAGAAGGAGGAAGGGGGAAGAAAGTATTTGAAGGAGGAATTTGCAACGAGGGACTATGCGATGGACGTGATAGACACTGCAAGAAAACACGCCCACGCACCTTATCCGGCTCGTATGCGCAGTACGTCTTCAGGAGGTGCGCCAAGGAGAGCGAGGGCAGCCCCAGCGCGCGCGCGGCGTGGTAGGTGTCGAACATGGTGATTATGGATACGCCCGTCTTGTTCTGGGCGTCTTTCGATACGCCCGCGCTGGTGAGTGCGGATACGCCGTGCTTTCCCTTGGTTTCTCCAGATTCACCGGCGTGGGCGTCTGGCGAAGCTGTATGAGAAGGTTGAATGGACGGGCTGGAACGAAGATGGAAGTGGGGGATGACGGGGGGTTGAGAAGCGGGAAGGAAGAGAGGGAAGAAGGTAGAGAGAGGGAGGGCGTTAAGGAGGACGTACCGCTCTCACCACCGGAGGGCACGACGAAGTTCTCAGCCAGCCAGGGGATGTCGGAGGCGGCGCCGTGGAGGATCTGGGGTGAAGGGGTTAGGTGACTTGATGGAGGTGTGAGGGGGTGGAGGGAAGGGAGGGAAGGGAGGGAAGGGAGGGAAGGGAGGGAAGGGAGGGAAGAGAGGGAAGGGAGGGAAGGGGATAGAAAAGGGCGCACGGGGATAGAATAGAGCGGACGTGGAGAGGGGGAGAACGCCACGGTAAAAGGAGAACACTGAGCAACTCGCACGCACCTTCACGACCCGCGCATCCGTCGTGAACTCGTTCAATGCGTGCATGTGGGCGCGGAGGGCGAGGGCGTCGAGGAGGTAGTCGGCTTGTTCTACTTGTGAGGTGGGGCCTAGGGTGGATTTTGTGAGTTTAAGGGGGGAATTTTGTGAGTTTAGTGTAAAGAGATGGATGGTGGACGGGGGAGGGGGCGAATGGGCGGAGTTTTGGGGAGAAGTGGAGAGAAGAGGGAGGTGGGGGTGGGGGCGGGGGTGGGGGAGAAGGCGAGGGTGGGGGAGAAGGCGAGGGTGGGGGTGAGAGGGGGATGGAAGGGATGAAGGAAGCAAGAAGTAAACGCACCACCACCTCCTAGCGGCCTTAGCCGCGTAGTGAGCTGCACGAGGCAGACGAAACCGCGGTAGGAGTGCTGGGAGTGGTGCTCGAGGTCGAGGGCGAGGAGGAGTTCGTGGGTGGCGGGTGCTGGGAGGGGGGTGGGTTAGCAGGACGTTAAAAGATGGGTAAGCAGAGCGTTGCGGGTACAGTGCAGTGGCGTACCATGTTCACTGGGGTATGCGCGAGCCACGTCGCGACGAAGGCGAGCGATGAGCGCGTCAAAGGCGTCAGGTGTGTCAATGAGCTGGACGGGCACGGTGTGGAAAGAGGGCGGGTCGTTGGGGAGTGGGGGGATGGTTGCCGCATCGTCGACGCCGAGAGCAGGGATCGCGTCTTTGGGGTGGACCGCGGGTAGGACATCAAACACATGCGCCGGCACGACGAGCCTTGTGATCGCGCGCCGGTACGGGTGGCTGAACGCGTCGTACGCAAACGGCACGTCCCGGTTGTCGGGCGCGGGGTTGGGGAGGATGCGTGTGGGGGCCGGGGGCGCGGCTGGCTGGTGGATGGATATTTGCGAGGGGCGCTTTTTGCCGGTGAGGACGTCGAGGGTGTCGTCTGCGCCCTCGAGGAGCCAGTCGACGGTGTCGATGACGTGCTTGAAGGCGGCGGGGGAGGTGAGGGGGGCGGAGGTGGGGTTGGTGGTGAGCGGGACGGGCGCGTTGGGGCGGGCGAGGGTGAGGAGGGCAGAGAGGAGGTCGTGGGTGCGGTCGGAGAGATCGTCGAGGTCTGCGCGGAGGGCGTCGTCGATGGTGCGGTGGAAGGCGAGGTCGCGGGGGAGCTGGGCAGCGAGGCGGGTGGCGGAGAGCGCGAGGTGGTCGAGGGCCGACGACATGGCCGGCGACGGTGACGACGAGGAGGAAGGTGATAGACGCGGCGATCGTCGATCGGGTATTTGACGCGACGCGGGCACGTGTGGACCGCGTCTCGTTCTGCCATGTCCTCCTCGCCGTCGCTCGTCAAGGCCGTGCAGGCTGCCATGCAGCGCATCGCGCCGCTCAGGCTGGCGGAGAAGTGGGACAATGTGAGTGCCAGTGAGCCGTCGAGGTCGGTGCTGACGGCGAGCAGGTCGGTCTCCTGCTCGGTGCGCCACGCGTTTGCGGGGAGGCTGCTGCTCACTGTCCGACTAGAGGCCCCGTTTGAAAAGTCGAGGCAGAGGCATCGCGTCATGCTCACCATAGAGTCAGCCGCCGTCGCCGTCTGCTTCCTTCGCTAACCCCCGCCCAGCCTCACCACGCCCGTCATGCACGAGTGCCTTGCACAAGAGGCCTCCGTCCTCATCGCCTACCACCCTCCATTGTTCAAGCCCACGCGCGCCCTCACCCTCGCCAGTCCCATACACGCATCCCTCCTGCGCCTCGCCGCAGAGGGCGTCAGCGTCTACTCGCCCCACACGGCCCTCGATGCCGTCTGGGGAGGCGTCAACGACTGGCTGGCGGAGGGCATACTCGGCAGGGGCGCGTTGGTCAAGGGTGGGTGACTGACGTCAATTGCATTGCACTTGGACGAGCGCTAACGCGAGTTGGGATAAAGGCTCCGACACCCCCTCCTCCCCCGCCCTCGCAGGCGACATCGGGCCCCTCGCCGCAGAGAAGAAGCTCGAGGTCCAGGGCGAGAGCGAGGGTGCCGAGGGCCGCCTCGTCGTCCTCGAGGACCCGGTCCCGATCGACGAGATCGTGAAGAGGGTCAAGCGGAATTTGGGGTTGGACATGCGTGCGTATATGTTTTGACTGTTCGAAATACAGAGGCTGACGTCTGCCTGCTCTTTTCACGACGTTGTCCCCTACCCCCTTCGCCCATTCCTTCTTCCTTCGCCGACTACTCCTCCCCTCCGTCGTCGCTCCCCTTCTACTCCTCCCCTCCCTCTTCCTCGCCTTCCCCTGGCCTCCCATCCCTCTTCTCCCTCTCTCTTTGACCTTACGTCTCGCGCGACGTGGACGAACTCGACGAACGGGACCCCCGCGCTTACTAACTATCAAAAATGGTAAACCCGACTGCGGACGGAAACGACGAACCCAACTGCGAACTTGATGGACGTGAACTCGCGCAACAACTCACTCAACCACTCCACTCGCGCACCAACTACCTCCCCCTCTTCCTCCCTAACCCCCTCCCTCTTCCTCCCTCTCCCCCTCCCTCTTCCTCCTCCCTCCCTCCTCCTCCTCCCCCTCTCTCCCCCTCTTCCTCCCCCCTCACAAACCTCTCCCCCTCCCCCTCCCTATTCCTCCCCCTCCCTCTTCCTCCCCCTCCCTCTTCCTCCCCCTCCCCCTTCCCTCCCACCCATCCCTAACCACCCACCCCTAACCCCAGTCCAACTCGCCCACCCGACCACGCCGCGCCCGACGGTGCGCACGGTCGCGATCTGCGCGGGGAGCGGGGGGGATTTGCTAGCTGGTACGTTCTACTCTTCTTTTGCTGGTCTTCCATGCTCCCCTCCTCTGCTGGTCTTCGTCGCTCCCCTCTTTTGCTGGTCTTCCATGCTCCCCTCTTTTGCTGGTCTTCCATGCTCCCCTCCTCTGCTGGTCTTCGTCGCTCCCCTCTTTTGCTGGTCTTCCATGCTCCCCTCTTTTGCTGGTCTTCGTTGCTCCCCGTAGCTCGAAGGGGGGAGCCCCCGTGGACGAGAGGAGGAGGGGAAGGGTGAGAGGAGGAAGGGAGCGAGCGAAGGGAGGGTGTGATGGGGAAGGGGAGGGAGAGGTCGACCGACCGAGCGGACGCGTTCTGACCGAACAGGATACGGACGCGCACTGGCCGACTTGGATACGAACGCGTTCTGACCGAACGGACGCGCACTGACCGAACAGGATACGGACGCACACTGACCGAATCGGACACGGACGCGCACTGACACGACCCCTCTAGGAAAGGACCAGGCAGACGTGCTGCTGACGGGGGAGATGGGGCATGTGAGTGGGGTGTTCTTTTGGTTGTTTTTTTGGGTTGTTTTTTGTGTCGAGGGCGTGTTTTGGATGGTTTTTTCGGGGTGGATGTTTCGCGGGCGTGGCTTTTTTCTGTTTGGCGTGTTGGGGAGGGGTAGAAGGGGGCAGGAGAACGAGGAAGGATAGGGTGGGCTGGGGGAGAGGGGGGAGAGGAGGAGAGGGGGAGTGGGAGGAGGGGGGAAGGGGGTGAGGTGGGGGATGACACCACCGCGTCCCGGGCCCACGCGCTGCCTGTAGTGCGTCGCATTGGGGTGCGCGGATACACGAGCGGGAGGGAGGAAGAGTGCGCGGGCGGGAGGAGAGGAGTGCGCGAATACACGAGCGGGAGAAGTGGGCGGATACGCGAGCGGGAGGAGGAGTGCGCGTCGCAGGAGTGCTGAACGAGCCAGGCTCGCGCGTCGCAGGAGGAGCCGGGCTCAGATGCGCGGTGTAGAGGCGCGGTGTGGATGTGCGGTGTGGATGTGCGATGTGGATGCGCGATGTCCCGATCCTTCCACGCGCGCAGGACACCGGCGCACGGCGCTCGCAGGACACCGGCGTACGGCGTTCGTCACGCACGTACCGCGCCGCCTCTCCCACCCTCGTTGCACGCCCTCTCTTGACCCCCTGTCTTCGTTTCGTGCGCGTCCCTTCGCACTTCGTGCCCTCCCTTGACTCGCCGGTCTTCGTTTCGTGCGCGTCCTCTGCGTGTCGTCACGACATCCCCCTCGCCGTCTCGCGTGTCTGTTCTTGCTGTCTCGCGCGTCTTTTCGCACTTTCTATGCGTGTCTATTCGCGCGCCGTCTATGCGCGTGTAGTCGCGCGCTGTCTTCGCGCGTCCTTCACATCGCCCCCCTACGTCCTATACTAACCTCCCAACCCCTTGGTGTTTGCTCGATACTGACCCCCCCACCCCCAGCACGACGTCCTCGCTGCCGTTGCGGCGGGCAAGTATGTGATTCTTTGTGAGTTTTTGGGTTGGCTTCCCCTTTGCCCTCGCTTGCCTGCTACCTTCGCTGCTTTCTCCGCTCCTTCTCCCTCGCTGCTCCCTCGCTGCTTCCTCGCTTCTTTTCCCTCGCTGCTCGCTCGCCTCACGGCCTCCCGTCCCTGATCTAACTCCCTTCCTTTCTCCCTCGTTCCTTCTACCCTCGCTGCTCCCTCGCTCCTCCCCCCTTGGAGTATACGCGAAGGTGTGATTGCTAACTATACCCTCCCCATTAGGCGGCCACACGAACACGGAGCGCGGCTACCTCCCGCTGTTGGCGGCGCGGCTGACGCAGGAGCTGAATGCGGAGACGCAGGTGGGTGCAGGTGTTTTCTTGATGGCCGCCGCTGCGGGTGTTCTCTCGATGTCCGCTGCTGCGGGTGTTCTCTCAACGTCCGCCGCTGCTTTCGGCATCGGGTTCTTTGGGTGCTCTGCGTCGCCTCAGCAGAGCGCTTCAAGCCCTGTCCTGGCGCGTGTCTTGTGTCGCTTCGGCTCTTTACTCGTGCATGCTTGCACCTTGCCTGCTCCGGCCGGGTGCTTGCACCTTCCCTGCCCCGGCTGGGTGCTTGCACCTTCCCTGCCTCGGCTGGGCGCTTGCACCTTCTCTGCCCCGGCCGGGCGCTTGCTCTCGTCTGAGCGCTTTTTCACCGGCATCATGTTTTTCACTGCCTTTGTAACATGCAACCGTGTCGCAACCTTACTAACCACTCCCCCTTCCCAGACCACCCTTGGCCCGGTCGAGGTCATTGTGAGCGAGCGGGATGCGCATCCGTTGAAGTTTGTGTAGGTGGGGTGGGGTAGGTGTTCGGGAGGTGGGGTAGGTGTAAGGGAGGTGGAGTTCTTTTTGGTGGGGGTGATAATGGATGAAGGGCAGAAGGAGGTAGAGAAGGGCAGAAGGAGGTAGAGAGGTGCATCATATGACTTACGACCAACTAATGATTGAGATGACTTTCTTTCTTTGGGTATGCTCAAGTGGAGAGAGTGAAAGGAGGAGGGAGGTTTGGGTGGGTGGTAGGTGCAGGAGGGCTGCTAGGCTAGAGCACAGGTTTTACAAACCCACAGGGTGTGTGTACCCGCACCCGTGCGGGTCAGGGTGTGGGTTGGCAAATCATGTCTAGGCATGACCCATGACCCCACAGCATACCCGCACAAGTTAGAGGCCTTCTGTGAGCCCCCTGACACTCCTGCTGTTGTTCCAGAGACTTGCAAGGTCTGCTGTACAGTGCAGCTACCAATGTATGGAATATTATACAATAACCAGCAAGGTGCATGCTCGCAAGCGCACGTGCCTCGATGGACTCCCATGCTGATCATGGGAGTGGGCATACGCGGTTCCAGATCCGGCTTGTTTGGTCATGTTGACGCCCCCGCCAAACGGGACATGTTCGATGTCGCCGCATACTCCTCCATTTATCTAGCAACGCAAGACTCATGCGACTTCATTTTGTGGGTAAAATATGTTCCCAATCATCCGTTCTATAGCATTCCTGAATATAGAGACCTCCCACCGGCTAATTACCAGAATATCGGGCCCACGCCAATGAGGGCACTATCAGATATAACGTCGAAGAGTCCTCGTCCGTAGATCACGCTTGGTCCATCGTATAGTTACTCCCCACGTTCCCAAATGATTTCTTGATATATGCGTCAACTTTCGTGGGACCATGGACTTCGCCGACGACTTTGTAGCGGCACTGAAGGCAGCATACATCGGGGCAACTAGAACAGCGCTGGCAGCTTCAAAGCGCCGTGTCAGCTGTAGTCATGGCCCCTTGAGTTAGAAAAGAGCGCGGTGTAGACCGCAAAAGGGTTTGACGGACCCTCGAAGTATGCGCATGGGCGCCGGTCGAGTTGAATCGAACCTCGACGTTTGGGTCAAGGCAGAGGATCACTAATTAGTGATGGCATCACTGTTGTGGTCACTGTTTGACCGCATGTTGCTGGCCTTTCAGCATCTTCAGTTTCTCATCAAAATCCTCGGGAAGTAGCGCGTTCTGAGACGACATAGCAGGGGAACAATTCCTTGCTCAGACATCTGTCTTTTTCGCCTCGACGAATAAATAAAGCTCAGATTACCGCGCCACATATTCAACAGCGAGAATAATAGACATTTCGAAGCAAGGGCCTGTAGGTGCTCATCTCGGAAAGCCAGATGATTATT
>JAMQCK010000806.1:0-15489 GCA_024196135.1 Pleurotus ostreatus/Saccharomyces cerevisiae fusant | reverse complement strand
GTGACGATGCGGTCGATGTGCGGCAGCTCGAGCTTTTCAAGCTCGCGGACAGCAAGCGCGTGGACTTCACGGAAGCCCCAGCGATGCGCGAGCCCGAGGATCGCCTGCCAATCTTCCGCCGGCGCCTCGTAGATGGAGTCTGTGCCTTTGTTCAGCAATCACCTTGTGCGGGCGGGCACGTCACTCACACTTGGGGTTGTAGAACACCCAGTTGAACTTGGCGAAATCCCGTGCAGAAACGTTGTCGATCACGAGGGCGTTCTCGGCCGTCCCCAGTCGCTCTGCGCCTGGGGTGGACGGTGCACCGAGGATCTTGCGGAAGAACTCGGACTCGCGCTCATAAAAATACCTGATCAGTAGTCAGTACAATGAAGGAGAGAGAGGGCAAGCGATACGCACCTATGTACACGGAAGTGGTTGCGGTCCACCTAGTGAAGAGCAAGGTAGTTAGTCTCCGTCCCACGTGTCTCATCGTTGGGACGCACCAGGAAGTAGAGGTCGCCTCCCGGAAGGTAGTACTCGTCATAGCGTCGTAGCGTTACAAATTTCTCGTTAGACATGATGTCGTCTTCCAGCGACGAACGTGAAGGGGAGACGAGGGGATGGGGAGGGGAGGGGATCGTGAGGTGCTGGTGGTGTGAGGAGACAGACCGCAAACAGGACCCCTTATATTTTCCGCCATGCCCTGATACCAGCCGTACACACGTGTATGCCTCATGCCGTAGGATGTTGTCCGATGAACTTGAGCGGGGAGGACGTGGTGATTTCGGGTGTCGTGTAACTGGAGCTCTAGCATGAGGCTTCCTACTCTTAGCCTGAGCTTGTCATTGTTCATCGGCCACTATGCGCACTTGCAGACTCCGTCATCGGCTGCAGAGGCCTGCCCCTCGCCTGCCACAGCCCGGTTCCCGATAAACACGTTTTTGATGGAAAACTCGCTTGGAAAACATCTGATCATGACACCGCGATCGTCACCTGGCACGCTGCACGGACACCCTTGGACCTATTGTTCGTAGCCCATTGTGCAAAGCATTGTTGAAGACGCATTGTTGCTCGCAGAGGCTTGTTCTCGCTGCAGCTAGGCAGTGCCAACTTCGAGTCGTCAAAGTTTGGAGCAAAATGTGTTCAGTGCACGTGCCACGTTTCGTGGTGATCATGCTGGATTTCGAGGTTGAACTTCAACCTGTTACTTGACCATGATCGCTACGGTGATCTTCAAGATATCATTTACTCAAATCCGCGCAGTCTTATGGCAGTAAGTCGGTAACTCACAAATAGCACGTTCAGTGGCGCCGCCACCCTCGCAGAGAGCTTCGCTCGAGAACAGCTGCGCAGACCTCTAGAACCAGCTACATGGGGCCGCTTCAACGGCGACTTCCATGCTAGGAATTGTAGGATCAAGCTCTACATATCCATCTACCCTGGTCGGATCGATGCTACACTGAATACCCTATGCGAATGATCTCCTGCATAGAAGACAGCTGACGCTGAACTCGTCCCCCTTCTAAACCTGAGGATGACTGCAAGTGGCCATCGCTTTCCCAGATACGCTCACGTATCCTCCCGCTCAATTACGAGGCAATCAGCGTCTGGGGCGCCCGTACCGTTCCGCCCACCAGAATCGAACCCCAGCATGCCCTGCGTTTTCATACGTGATCGATGCGCGAGGCGGCCACGCCTGATGGGCGTGCCGCCGGCGATGGTGAACACGATGCACTCTGGTCGGATATATGCCACGCCGCGATACAGCCCTTGCTCTCCACCCTTATCCTTCCGCCCTCCATCTCCCATCTCCATATCTCTATCTCCCTTTCTCTCCTCACGCCAGCATACCCATACCCATTGACGACCCGACACGATGAACACGCCGGTCAAGAACATTCGCCGCAGCTCGACCTACTACCTCGGCGGCGGCGATCTGCACATTCTCGTGAGTGCGCTGGATGGGCGTTGGCAGCGCTAACGCGTCGCGCAGGTCGAGGGCGTCATGTTCCGCGTGCACAAGTCAGTGTTCGGCATCGGCCCTGAACCGGACGCGGCGCTGAAACGCTTCACGCCCAGATACTTTTTCGACCGGGAGTCCAACATGTTCCGCCGCGAGTTCGTCCTTCCGGTGTCGCCTGGTGCGCAACCGAAGGGGTCGTCCGAGTCCACCGCGCTGGTCCTGGAGGACATCACCCTGGACGAGTTCGAGAAGTTCCTCTGGGTCTTCTACAACCCTCGATGTGCGTCGCCTGCGCGTAGACCGAGGACATTCAAGACTGACCACACCTACATGCTGCAGATTCAATCTACGACGCCGCCCCCGAAGACTGGGTCGACATCCTCAAGCTCGCACACATGTGGAACTTCCGGGAGGTGTACGAGCTCGCCGTGCGCGAGCTGGAGCGGCTCGAGATGCCTGTCGTAGAGCGGCTGATTGCGTACCAGGCGTACGACGTCAAGCGCGAGTACATCGTCCCCCTCTACGCGGAGCTCTTCCGCCGCGAGGAGCCGCTCTCCAAGAGCGAGTCGCAGCGCCTCGGCATCGAGACCGTGTACACCATCTGGATGGGCCGCGAGCGCCTGCGCGCGAAGCCCGTCTTTGACGGACGCTCCGGGCGCTCCCCACTCCCCGCCGGCCTGCAGGAGACGGAGGTCGAGTCTATGGCGCGCGAGCTCCTCGCGGACCGCGCCGCGAATTCATCCCCAGGTCAATCATCGGTGACGTCCGCGCGCGTGAGGCCCTTGCACAGTTGCTGACCTTCGCTCAATGTAGACGATGACGCGCCAACGTCTGCGGAGAATGGCGCGCACTTTGCTACGGGAAGCGCAGGTGGAGGCGTTCGCGGAGCTGGCAGCGGAGGCGGATACTCCACCTCCAGGCAGCCCAGCCACAGCCGCGAGTCCTCGGGTGGGGCGGGCCCGGCGTCGTTCGATGGATACCGATTCAACACAAACGGACGAACGTCGCAGCGCGGGATCAACAAGTAATCGCGAACCGTTCGTTATCGGTGAGTCTTGCGAGCAGTATGTTCGCGGTGCGTTGCTGACAATGTTGTAGTACCGGGGCAGAAGAAGAAGCGACACCTGCGGAAGGGGCTGAAGAAGCGGATTCTTCGCCTCCTCCGCGTTACGAGGCTCAGGACGAATCGGAACCAGCTGTAGGATTGGACGGTCATTGTCATGTCTTGACGACAGGGACACTCAGTGCACGATATTCACGATTGTATTGTAGATACTAAGTTATGTAGCATGCTGGAGATTGGATGTCAAGTCCTACCATGAGTAATGAGTAACGATAGTAGTCCAGAGAAATGTAGAGCCTGACGGTGCTGTTTACTTGATAGTGAAGTCGTTGGTCCGAGTATCAGAACTTGTTGAACAACTGCTTGCCGATAAGGAGGAGGTAGTGACTCGTCTTTCCGGCGTCGTAGCGCTTCGCAATGGTTGCGGAAGTGTAAACTCAGCTCAACTCAGTCTGGGTTGATGGGCATACAACAACATTCGATGTGGACCAATCATACAAGCATGTGAAGATAATGACCACGGGACGAGCCCCAGAGGACCCGCTGCGTGTCAAACAGCGACATTGTATTGGTTGCACACTCCGACAGGAAATGGTACATTTTGAACGATGCGCAGCGCGTAAGCGCACCATCTACAGACGACGACCGCGGCGACCACCCTGAGACGTACGTTAGCTTTGTACATTGGTGGTAGATCGATGGACGTACCTTGCGGCGGGTGCTGTCGGTCGGGACTGGGGTAACGTCCTCAATGCGGCCAATGCGCATGCCAGCACGGGCAAGCGCACGGAGCGCGGACTGAGCACCCGGACCCGGGGTCTTGGTGCCAGTACCACCAGTGGCGCGGAGCTTGATGTGGAGGGCAGTGATGCCAACCTCACGGCAGCGCGCGGCGACGTCCTGAGCAGCCAACATGGCGGCGTACGGGGAGGACTCGTCACGGTCAGCCTTGACCTTCATACCGCCTGATCGCAGGGTCAAATCGCTGTAGATCGTTGGGAGAGGGGGGAACGCACCAGTAACGCGGGAGATCGTCTCCTTGCCCGACAGATCGGTGACATGAACGAAGGTGTCGTTGAAGGACGCGAAGATGTGCGCGACGCCGAAGACGAGCTCGCCCTCAGCGACCTGGGGACCGAGCTGGACGGCAGCGTCCTCCTTGGGGGCCTTAACCTTCTTGGGGGGCTGCGCGAATTATAGTCAGCATCTCGATGCACTTGACGCGCCCTATGCGACATCCATAGCGATCGTCTGCGATCCAGCGATAGACGCCGTACATCGCCGCGAGCGTGCATAACAATAACAGCGTCGTGAACGTCTCTACTCACCATTGTGGTCGGAGAGTCTTGAGGCGGCGAGGGTCAACGGAGGGGCTTGAGGAACGACGGCGACGATGCCCAGCAACTTTCGGTGTACTGCTCTGGATTCCCACGCCTGCTTTTTGTGGCGTCGACGACCGGAACTGCGAATGTGACCATGTCACAGTTGGCTTCCCTTTGCAGACCACTGCGCTCTTCCTCTGTGCTGCTGTTAGCTACTGCTCTACACGGCGACGGACCCTGGCCTGTCAGTCACTCCCCTGCTTTTCTTGCTTGCTCTTACCTCGCTACTCCCCTGCGGACTTAAGCTGAGGGTTGATCACGCTGAGCAATCAGGATGTCCGTCGACGGTGCAGACACTGTTACCTAGGAACTCGTGTAACAACACCGAAGGCATGCTTACTGTGTCTCCACGACGCCCGTGTACCTCTACACAGCCAACACACCACATCTCCCCTACTAAATTAGGCATGTCGCACAGGTTTCCCGCCCCCAGGTCCAGCACAGCCGCCCAAAGAGGCGCATCACCGTTGTCCTACGTTTCGCGAGGCCTGAATATGACGCATTCCACATGTTATGAATGCCGCCGCCTTCACGACTGATGCGCCCACTTGTGAATGTCCCTGATGATGGGCGCTACTCGCGCACAGCAAGTCTCGCCGCCGCAGGCGACGTAGTCACTGCATGTCCCGCCTGCGAGCCTCATAAGGGTACGTGCAACATTCTGTGAGTCCCTACCTTTTCTCTACACCAACGACTACCATGTCACCGCGCTCACCACCGAAGACCGTTCATTTCGCGGAGGCGGATATCGTGATCCCGCCGTCGCCTGCACCATCACCACCGCCATCACCGACGCTCTCTCCCTATTCACCAGTTCTATCATCACCAGCTACTCCTGAGGATGTGTTCCTTCCTCTAGACCCGCTATCGCCAAACACATGCCCCTCGCAGCTGCCGGAAACCGCAGCGGATGAACGCTCTGTTTCGTCCACATCACCCTCTAATCATCCATGCATCCACTCCCTCATGGGCTTCTGGCCGCAGTCCTCTCTATCCTTCCGCTATGACCTGACTTTCCCTCCTTCTGTGCTCACCGCTGCTCCGATATACTCCCACCTACACGAATTCGCTACGAAACCTCCACAGGAGTCACTGCGTGTGGCGGTGCCGTGGCCTGTCGCTGGAGAGTGGCAGATCTCCATATCTGCGAGCGTCGGGCACGTCACTTGCATGGACGTCCTGCGCGCATTGCATCGCGACCTTGCTCGACCCATCACGCATGCCGAGTATCGCGCTCTGGGCACAGATACCGACGTACGGCGGCGGGTCGATACGTCCTACTGGGCGCGATGCGGCAGGATAATGGACCCTGTCGTTCGAACGGCGGAGGAGCAGAAGGGCGTCAAGCGCATCGACTTTCTGGTGGAGAGGACAATATTTGCAGGCTTGTCCGCACGCGAGGACGGCCTCTGGCGCCTGCATACGACTTCATGAAGACTTTTGCCTGCTGGACTAATTTATTATCGCGTGTTGTATCGATCTCCTGGTTGTCGCGGTATTTATTCTGCACAGTAACATTCCTCCATCGCACATAGCCTAGCCTCATTCCACTCACGACTGTAATATATGTAGCTACCTAGATTCGGATCCCTGCCTTTATACTGGTATGTCACGCACGTCTACGATCCCTGATATGTCGAATACAATATGGTGAAAACCAATCCGCTCCGACAGCCAGCCCATCTAAAACGGTACACCTCTCGCAGTAAAGACAAGCTTGAAGTCCTCGAAAGTGGGCGTTCCCAGGATCGCAAAGGCAACTCTATCGAACGAATTTCGGAACCTGGCCGTCTCCTCGAACAGCAGATCCACCCAGATCCCCGCGACCATCTGCACATTGTTCTTGAAGACGCCAGTGCCAAAGCTACCGAGGACGATATCTCTCACACCCTCTTGCTCGAAGAGGAAGAGTATGCGCCCCATGCGCTCGCGCATCGCCATCCCGATGTCGCCCTCGATGTCCTCGTCTGATACCCGCCCATTGTTCTTCTGCCGGACGACGCCGGCGTTGACGGCGGGGCTGGTGAGGATGTCGACCTCGTATGGCGGAAGCCATCGCCCGTCATCGGTTCGGAATACAAGGATGGATGGCGAGTAGATCATCGCGTGGGTATAGTAGCCCTCGGTGTCGCGCTTCTTGTGAAGTCGGTAGAATCTCTGTGCCTCGGTCGTGAGGAGTGTGGGGTATAGGGTCGATGAGCGCGCAATAGACTCCTCTTGCGCAGATGCGCCAGAGAGGAAGCCTCCGCCGGGCTTAGTGGCAGATGCGAAATTGAGTACGCCGACGCGAGCTGTATGATGCATGAGTTGGACTGTACTTCCGACGCCTCATCGGACATGCCGTTGGTCTGAGAGATCAGAATTCGCGCGCCTTCCAGCGTAGATATCTCGGCAAGTGTGACTTCGGTCTGCCTGCCGCTGCCAGATGGTGGAGGAGAGATCTCCCACGAAGCAAGCGCGCAGTCAGGTTGGTAGTAGCGCGTTCCCTGTTCAGAGCGTTTGACAGCATCTTTAAGGGCATATGTGCGCCCATCAAGGCTGTAGCATCCTGCTTCAAGTGCCTCGAGCGTATCGTCCGCGATCTCCTTCCTCCGCGAGCGCGCGTCGCCGTACCTCCTTTGTGGCGGGGCAGGAGATTCCTGAGGAGACGCGGGAGAGGGTGGTGAGGAAGGGCGGCTGTATGGATGAGGTCCGCGAGATTTCCTTTCGCTTCCATTCTCTTTAGGCTTCGGCTTGAAGTAGTTCCTAATTGAGTTGTTGCTCATTGTTCTGAGAGGTGTATTGTGGCGAGGAGACAAGTGCATGACCAGACGTCAATGACATTGGCTCAAACAAGCAGGAATGCGCCTTACATGTTGACACTGTAGATAGATGTTCAGATATCGCTCGACGAGCACGACCAGCTCCTGCTGAGATGAAGGACAAGAAGAAGGCGCGCTGATGCCTCGCGTCGCGCCTGACTCCCGTTATTGTCGTCACGGTCACGCACGCCCACACGTGAGCCGCACACAACCGCTTTGACCGCGTGTTTTTCTTGACTTCAACCCCCGGGGACGTTCGGGCAGGGCACCATGTCGCGATGGATGAAAATTGCGCAGGTCTTCAGGCCGTTCTATATGACGACGCCTGCCGACATGCTTCCCGCGGGCCTCGCGGAGCTCAAGACGCCGCCGCTATATTACCGGAAGCCTCCCACGTGGATGAAGTTCTCGTGGTTTATTGCTGGTGGCGCGGTGGTCTCAGCGTTAGTATATTTTTCTATAGGCCTGGTTTCTAAGGACTGACTGAAATACGCAGTATCAACATGTCTGACTTGACATGGGAGCACTGGACCGAGTTCGTCGAAGACGAAGCTAGTTTCGAGGCTCGCGCGAAGGACCCATCCCTCGAGAAGAAGGGCAAATGGGAGCTTCGCCCATGGTACCAGCGTCTGGGAATGTGCGGTCTGCAGCTCAGCGCGGCCACCATGCTCTCCGTCATCGTCGTCCTGATGCGATATCGCACCGTCAAGCGCCTCGACATCTTCCGCCACAGCGCTCAGTTTGACACGGGTGGGCCGACGCTGCTGCTTGCGCAGTGCGCGCATCATACGTCGCCAGCATGGGGGTACATCCGTCCTATCAAGCAGTGCACGCTGTCTGCTACTGGCGCGACGGACCATACGCTGTACCTAACGCTCGCTGGCGACAAAGCGGACCGCAAAATCGACTTGAGAGGGGCACTCATTCGTGGGAAGGAGCTACCGCCGAAGGAGGCTCGTGTGGCGCTTATTGAGGAATTCGGGGCTGAGGGCAAGTTGAAGGGCGTGGCTCAGGCGTTGAAGGAGGAGGCGCAGACGGGCGGGAGCGGATGGAAGTCGGGACCGGTCAAGGAGAGGCAGGACCAGCGGAGGAAGGCCCTCGAGAAGGACCTTTGACTTGCTACGATACTATGATGAATAATCCCCACTCATCGCTCCTGACCTTGGACGGCCTTTATGAACCTCGGAACGCAGCCACGAATATTCTTTTGATTGTCTCAAGGTGCGTCTGTCGCCATCACTGAGTGGAAAGGTTTACAAGTGTTGGATGCATGCAAGAGAGGCCGCATCAAGCCAATAAATTCCATAATAGTGTCCACCCTTCCTACGCCGTGTTCGTACACTCAGGGAACAAGCTAACCGCATTCCCGCTCAATTCCACATTCTCGCAGACGTATTCCGCATCGCCGTCTGGGCCCCTGAAATGATCATCGTCAGCATTGCCACAAAAGCCCTTCTTCTGATCCCAGCGTAGCACCACGATAGATACTAGTAAAGTTCGGCAAAATCCCACTCACGTCAGGCTGAGGTCGTTCACGTTGATGTTCGAGCAGCGACCTCCAGGCGAGCAAGCTATGGAGGCGACGACGTCGTCCGTGCCGGTACCGGTGATGCTGGAAAGGGCGAAGAATCAGCTCGTGTAATGATCCGAGGAGTAGGGCGGCAAGAAACGCACTTGTTGAACCACACGTCTTCGATGTACGTGTTTGACGGGTACTCGGCGCATTCGTCCTCGTCGGTGAAGTAGCACTGAGGGTTGAGGTAAGCATGGTTCTCCTTTCTCAAGAGGATAAGAAGAAGAGAATGCGCGGGCGAAAGCTCACCTGATCAATAACCACCGGATTGTCGACCTCGCTCTCGACGAAGTTCTGGAAGGTAATGTTGCGCACGATGCCAGAGCCAACGTCGGGGCCGGCCCATGCCTTGATGCGTGCGCCGTTCTGCGCCTTGGACATCTTGATGTCGCTGATGAAGAGGGTGAGTAACTGGCATCCGACAAAGCATGCTATGACAGCGACTCACATAGCGGTGACATTCTCGACGATATCGTAGTACTCAGGATACTGACCAAGCGAGCCTACGGAGATACCGCTGCAAGCCCCAGAGCGTCAACCATCATGCACAGACGCGCGCGCTTGCCATCACTTACTGCGACCCCGTACAATCCAAGTTCGAGACCAAGATATTCGTCGAATTCGGCTTGAAGGACACGCAGTCGTCACCATTATCGATTACCGAGTTCTGGATGACGACGTTGTCTGAGCGGTAGGTGTCCCAGCCGTCGGTGTTTTTCGCCTCGTGCTCGCTGGTGGACTTCGAGGTGATGGTGATGTTGTCGTAGATGACGTTATTGGACTCGTAGACCTAGAGGGAGAGTTCAGTTGGGTGAAGAAAAGGCATAGGAGGATCAAGTGGAGAGGGAATTTGATGAAGGCAGGCTTACCAGGTTTACCCACATCGGTGCGTTGACCATAGCGATGTCTTTGACGGTGACACCATCGCCTTGGTAGACCGTGAGGATGATAGGCCGCAGAAGGGATGAGTTCGAAGCGCTGCCATCGTGTCATGATAAACAATAATCTCGAAAGCCGCCTGTTCGACTTACAACTCGTCATACCAGGGCTGGAGATATGCGTCAGTCACAGAAAAGTCCTGGCAAGAATTGTGAAGGCAGTACCTGTCCTTTGCCATCTAATGTACCTCCTCCGCTCAAAGTCACGTTCGTTCCGCCCAGAAGCCAGGCTGTTATGGAGTTTTGGAAGTCGAAGTAGAATCCATTCTGCCCAAAAACTGTCAGCTGGATGAAGGAGCAGCAGCGATAGATGGACGTACGCCGCTCCAGTATGGGATGTCTGGGTTGAAAGCAATGGTGCCTTGCAAGTCCTGCAGAGATTTTAGAATTTCGCACGTCGACTTGAGAAGTACTGAAAAATCGGGCACTCACAATATGCGTGTTCGACAGCCCGGTCATGTTGAGGCGAGTACTGATATTCAGCGTCGTATCCGCTGGGATAGTAATCGTGTCGCAGTCCGTAACCGCCGCAAGGAAGGCCGGCGCATCATCCGCGCCAGTCTGGTTGAGCGTGCAGTCCACCGCCGCGACAGCACGCGCAGCGACCAACGCGAAGAAGCCCGTCGTGAGTCGGAACCGCATGGTCGACTTTCGGTGAGATGGGCAGGTGTGGGACGACTGACAGTACGAGAGACCTGCCACAAGCATGCTTTATATACCTACTAGCGAGCGGGCCGTGTTGTCGCGGTCCGCTGAGAGAAGCTAGAGCACCTGACGACGCGCATGAGTTCGTCCGGGCTTTCTCCAATACGGAGGTAGGTACGGTTCACAGGGCAAAATGAGACGACGGAGTATATGTACCCAAAGTCAGCAATGCTCTATGATGTGAGCTTGAGCATGCGGAACATAATTGCCGAGGACTAGAGTCATGGACTCGGAGTCGCTTGTTCAAGAGATAACGCGCCGCAAGCGATCGGAAGGGTGTTGAAAGGTATTGAGTGCAGCGACCAGTTGCGTCGTACAGAGTGAGTGCAATTTACAGACCACAGAGGTGACATGATGGTGGCCGAGACCAAGTTGAATAACTTTGCCACTGTTTGCCGTCGCGGAATACAGACGCGTGACGCACGTCCGGATTAGGCAGTCCTTGTTTCCTTCTTGATCATGTACGGCCACGGCCCGGCGGCGACAGTAGGCGCCCGGGCTCCTTGCCGGACTCTCCGGCCGCGCATAAAAGGCAGCGCGTTCTTCCACGGCCGCAGAACATACCTTGGTCTCGTACCACCACCATCCCATGCCCAGAAAATCAACATGCGTCCGCCGCCGTCGTCCCCCACGACCACGGCGGCGCTTATCTCTTGACGGCTGGGCGCCATCGCCACATAACTTCACAACCTGACCCGCGCCGCCGTCGCGCTCACGTCCTTCCTCATTGCAGCTCAACAGCATCGTCAACGGCGAAGCCACTCACCTTTGTGGTCTATGGGTCCCCCACGCGCCATGACGGCCCATGTAACCGGGTGCGCACCTCGACGACGCCCCCGCGCCCCTCAGCTCTCCGTGAATGCGTTGGCTGTGTGGGCTCGGCGGCGGAGGGGTGCGTAGCCGTGGGAGTGACAGGATACCGGCCAGCAGACGCCGCCACGATAAACCATACCTTGAACGGGTGTGTGAGGGCGAGGGGGATTGTCTGCGTAAGCGCCGGCGGGGTTGAAGCACGATCGTCCGGGGCGGTGCTGCTGGGCGCTTGGGGAGGGTGTGGGACATCGGCAAGAGGCGACGCCTTGCTCACGAGTAGGGTGGAAGGGTAGCAGTATCTGGCATCGAAAGAGGTACGATGTCGCGCGCGCCACATATACTTCATGTTGCTCACCTCATTACAGGACCGTTGGCAACACTACTCGCAAGAATACTCCCACCTTCCGCGATATCATGCCATGCTCATTGCCACACCAGATCGTCATCCGTGGCCAGCCCATGCTGCCTCCATATACCACATCTGCCAACGATGCCTACTACACCCCCCTTCTTCATGAAGATGTTCGTACGACTGACTTTATTCTGCCATACCCCCATACTGACTATATCTCAGCTTCAAATCATCGGGCGACATCAACAGTGGTCATGCGATAAGTCGCCGTCCCGATTCATCTCGTAGCTTGCACGATGTTCTCGTCCAATATTCTGTATGTCATACTTCTTATGTGCCTCTTTGAGTCTATTCTGACATCCACCATCTCGTCCACAGGACTTTGTCGAGGTGTTGTTACTAGACGAGCCCTTGAATGACTTAACCATGCGAATGCGATCTTCGCGATCCTTGCCTATGTATATGCGGTGCTTCACATGCTATGCAGTCATTCCTATGTGCATCTGAGCCTTCCTTCTGAATATGCAACGGATGTTCTGCCCTCGGAAGGTTGCAAGTTGTCGGCACTGCTCGTGGGAAATATGTCTCCATTGTTCCTCTGTGATATTTCGTCCCATCCATCCCGTTGACTGGCCTCCGCATTTCGCGAACATGCATTGTCTATCAAATGCACCTTTCAAAGCTGCCCGTATGACCTGAGATCGTCGCCCATGGCCACCTGAATCCTCCAATCCACAACCCCCGTCGACCAGGAACTGTCTGGAATCGGTCGAGCCCGGCCCCGAGTGCCATTCGCTCTTATAAGCGTCCCCGCTCGCCATCGCCGGCTATGCGTCTGACAAGCCCCTCCTTCCTCCTCAAGTCTGTAACTATAGCCGCCATATCGTACGTCGCAGTCCGGTACGCAGCAAGACACGCAGCCATGTCGACCTCGCGAACGATCGTTGTGGGCGGCGGCCTCGCTGGGTTGAGCGCGGCGCATACGGCGCTGGAGAATGGCGCCACGGTGGTTTTGTTGGATAAGAAGCCTGCGTGCGTAGCAAGTTGACTCGGCACGGGACGACGAGAGGCTGATATGGTACTGCAGCCTAGGGGGCAACTCCGTGAAGGCTAGCTCAGGAATCAACGGCGCCGGCACCCCTGCCCAGCAAGCAAACAACATCATCGACACCCCAGAGGCCTTGTGCGTACATCCCCACCTCTGCCTTACCATCCTTTATTCATCCTCATCTAAACCCCACCTAGCTACCGCGACACCGAAGCCTCCGCGCGCGACCTCGCCCGCCCCCACCTCATCAAAGCGCTCACAGACCACTCCGCGCCTACCCTCCAGTGGCTCGTCGATACCTTCGGCGTCGATCTCTCCCTCGTGACCCGCCTCGGCGGGCACAGCATCCCGCGCACGCATCGCGGAAAGGGCGGCGCGCCCGGCTGGGCGATGACCTCGGCGCTGGTGAAGGCGCTCGAGGCGAAGTCGGACCGCGCGCAGATTGTGAAGGACGCGAAAGTAGTCGCGCTCTTGAAGGATGGTGGACGCGTCACGGGTGTTGAGTACGAGGTCGGCGGGGAGAAGCGCACTGAGAAGGGCGCCGTGGTGATCGCTACTGGGTGCGTACTCCCTTCCCCCTCTTGTTACCCGAAGCTAACACCCTCCCCAGAGGCTACGCCGCCGACTTCGCCCCAGGCGGCTTCCTCGCCCGGCACCGCGCCGACCTCACCGCCCTCCCCACCACCAACGGCGACCACGCCACCGGCGACGGCCACCGCCTCGCCGCCTCCCTCGGCGGCGCCCTCTGCGACATGGACCAGGTCCAAGTCCACCCCACCGGCTTCGTCGACCCCAAGGACCCCGGCGCGAAGACGAAGTTCCTCGCCGCGGAGGCGCTGCGCGGTGTCGGCGGGCTCCTGATCGACAAGAATGGGGCGCGGTTCGTGAACGAGCTGGATCGGAGGGACGCGGTGACGGCCGCGATGCAGAAGGCGGAGGCGCCGATTAGGCTGTTGTTGAGCCCGCAGGCGGCGGCGGCGTTGGAGGCGCATTGTGAGTGGGATGGGGAGTGGGCCCAGATGGGTCGCTGATGTGTTCGCAGGCAAGTTCTATCAGTCGAAGGGCTTGATGAAGCGGTACGAGAATGCGGCGGAGCTCGCTCAGGGTACTGGGCTCCCGCTATCTGCCCTCGAAGCCACGTTCAAGTCGCATCAGGCGTACGCCGATGGACGCGAGAAGGATCCCTTCGGAAAGGGTGAGTGGCTACATCCACTACGCATGATTCCATTATCGAGCAAGTAACAGGCAACTTCGATAACGCTACCTACACCCTCGATGAACCGCTTTTGGTTGCGCAGATGACGCCGGTAGTGCACTACGTGCGTTCCTCTTCATACTCTTCCAAGGCAACTCTTTCATGCTACCATTGCAGACCATGGGAGGCATCACCGTTGACGACCAGGCGCGCGTCCTCGACGCATCCGGTGCACCTATCCCAGGCCTCTTCGCCGCTGGCGAGGCCATCGGCGGCGTTCACGGGCGCAACAGGCTCGGCGGCTCGTCACTGCTCGAGGCAGTTGTGTTCGGCAGGATCGCGGGCAGGAGCTCGACGGCGTAAGAAGATACAAAACGTTGCAGGATGTGTATTTGTATGATCAACTCAGGAATCAAATCGAGGAGTGCATAGTGGTGCATAGTATGGCATGGGTGTGTACATGATGGTGGGTACGTATGAGAAGGCAACGGCACCGTGGCACGAAGTCCTCAGGCTGCGAGGTCATCAGTAAGGTGCAAACATGGATAGGAAGTTGGACATACAGTTGGTGCGCGATGTACTTCGCGATGAGGAGCAGAGTTTGGCGCTCGGCGCGGTCGTCCGCGCCAGAAATGCTAGGCCTATGAGCGAAGGTGAGCAAGTGCATGGCACAATGTACCACGGTGTACTGACAGTTGTATAGTTGCATGGCCGCTGAAGTCAGCCTCAATTGAGCGTGGGGAGCATGGATCCGTGGCAAGTCTGTGTGAGTACAGTGAGCTAGTGCCACGGTTGTCAAGGGGACGGGAAGGCTTGCGCTCGACGATGATGATAATGACTGGGAAGTATGCCTGTCAGCGACATGCGATTGGCGAGCCCGACAGCGTACCTCCTTGAACGCCAGATATTGCTACCCTTCCACCCTACTCGTGAGCAAGGTGTCGCCTCTTGCCGAGGGCCCGCATCCTCCCCAAGCGCCCATCAGTACCGCCTCGGACGATCGTGCTTCAACCCCGCCGGCGCTTACGCAGACAATCCCCCTCGCCCTCACACACCCGTTCAAGGTATGGTTTATCGTGGCGGCGTCCGCTGGCCGGTATCCTGTCACTCCCACGGCTACGCACCCCTCCGCCCTCGAGCCCACACAGCCAACGCATTTACGGAGAACTGAGGGGTGCGGGGGCGTCGTCGAGGTGCGCACCCGGTTACATGGGCCGTCATGGCGCGTGGGGGACCCATAGACCACAAAGGTGAGTGGCTTCGCCGTTGACAATGCTGGTGAGCTGCGTTGAGGAAGAACGTGAGCGCGACGGCGGCGCAGGCTAGGTTGTGAAGTTATGTGGCGATAGCGCCTAGCCGCCAGGAGTTGAACGCCACCGTGGCCGTGAAGAACGACGACGACGGCTGCAAGTTGGCTTTCTGAACATGGGATGGTGGTGGTACGAGACCAAGGTATGTTCTGCGGCCGTGGAAGAGCGCGCAGCCTTTTATGCGCTGCCGGAAGCTCCGGGCGCCTGTTGCCGGTGTCGGGCCGCCGGTGCTCAAGTTGGGCGACAAGGACTGCCTTTTCGGGACTTCGTCCCCTGCATGTGTGATCAACGGGAGTATATTTGCTCCCGCAATTCCCATCCCTTAAGTTCAGAGACCTCTGATGTGGTTGCATAGAATCATTGT
>JAMQCK010000805.1:0-15498 GCA_024196135.1 Pleurotus ostreatus/Saccharomyces cerevisiae fusant | reverse complement strand
ACGCGCAGCTCCTCGACGTTGCTGGTGAGCTCAAAGCACTGCAGGAGGATCTCCGTTTCCGCATTGTTGTCGCGATATCGGAAGTCCAGGCGGCGAAGGTGGATAGCCGCCGAGGGGCTGCGGACGAGGAAGGCGAGGAGGTTTGATGGAATGAGGGCTGCTGGTATTTCGAACACTAATTCCTCGAGGTTTCGAGCCTTGATGTATCCGAGAAAGTCGATAGAATTGCGGCGCAGCACGAGGGACTTGAGCGCACGTAGAGAGACGGGCTTTCTATATACCTCGTCGGGACCGATCACCGTACTGTACGGGTCAGTGATAGCCAAGTCCAGCTCCCGCAGCGTCTTGCGACAGTGACGTAGTGGTGGAATGATGCAAGAGAGCCTAAGCATTGCTATGTCCAGTTTGACGGAGACGATGGGAGACGAAAGCGGGAGCGTCAGTGTGAAGAGATGCGACTTGTTAGAGGCAATGACCGCCAGTCGACTGAATTTTGATGCGCCTTTGAGGAAGGCGAGGCTCAAAGTTTGGTCGGAAGGCGTACAGCCAGACAGCCTGATATGCACGCTTTCGAGCTGCGGTGTGGAGATGGGCGGGAGAGAGTCGGCAAAGTCGCTGCCACGGCCGTGTAGGTCTATCGTGTTCCAGCGCGACGAGTAAGCACTCATTGGGCCGAGTTGTGGTATCGAGCCGTTCGCGAACTGGATATGAAGAGGGAACCCACGAGAGAGCACCAGATAGTGCTGAAGGTAGGCGTCGAGTCGCTCGAGTTTGAAAGGGAGCTTGAGGTGCGTCCAAAGCCGTGGTGTCCCGTAAGCCACTCGACGCCAGGTACGACATACACTGGCGATCGAGGCTGCGATCATTCTCACAGGGTTGTCGAGGAATGGGTTTTCCGCTAGCGAGGAAGCGAGGAACCCTTCGAAAATCTCCGAGAGCAGCTCGTTTGGGAGGTGATGTACCGGGTTAGTTTGAGCTACCAGTATAAAGGACGCCGTATTTCGCGACGAGCTATTCTCTGGAAAGAACGGCGGGCCCTCGAAATCGTGGAACTTTTCATCCTACACGCGATATGAGCCCCGCCGAAACGCCAGCCAGAATGCCACGTACCGCGTACGACTTGCTCATCTCGCAGGATTCATTATTGACGATGTTGTCATCTCCAACGCCTTCTTCATGCATGAACACTGTGTTTTCCTTGCGTCGTTCGCCTAATTCCTGCTCGACGACGTTGTCACAGTAATCGGTCGAGTTTGCCACTGGGTCGCGAGCACCTTGGGGATCACTGACGGCGTTATAGGCGCTTTCATGCATCGCCATTACTCAGATCGATGAGTCTCTGACTCCGGATGGGATGGCGATGGTCGTAACAAGTCAAGCTGCCGCCGAAAATTACGATCGGTGATGCGCGGGACGCGTGGTCGACACGTGAGTCATCGGTGCCGAGGAGGCGCATGTCGATGGTTTCCTCCGAGTTCTCTCTTGTTTTAACCTAAGGGAGACACTCTGAAGATAGTATGCCACGCACGCATGCCACAATTCGTCTGTTGTAAGGAGGGATACCATGTTAAGGCCATGCAATAGTACAGCAAGCCGCAAGAAAGCCCGCGGTATATACCCACTAAGTTATGCATTGAGCAAATGCCGTACAAAGAGCAATTACAGATATACCTTCTCCCTAACCACCATTCCGTCAAGTGCCACGCAACGCAGCCACCTCTACTCCGCAGACAACCCGCTGAGACGCCCTCGACTTCGCGAACTCCTTGTAAGAGAATCCTTCCTTCGTCGAACTTCGGTAGAAATCGAGAGACTTGAGTTTGGGAAGAAGCGGCGGGTGATTATCGCGGCACGTAATTGCGTGGAAAAGCTTGATGAGAGCCTGCGGTAGACTCTCTATCAGCATCAGCTCCTCGAGGTTCGTTGTGAGCAACAGGCATTGGTGGAGGAAGATCACCGAGAAGGCGCTTGGGATTCCGATTACAAGGCGGCGGAGATGTGCCGCGGCGTGCGGATCCCGATGGAGGAAGCTTTGAAGAGCGATGCTGGCCTGTTTGGCCTCGCAATACAAGCATATCTCCTCCACGTTGGGCATCGACAGCCACTCTAGGACGTCACAGGGCCCATAGCGAAGAGTGATACGCTTCAGCGCGGGGAGATGTACAAGTGTTGGCGGAAATGAGAGCCCGCTATGGGGATAGTGGACGACCAGCTCGAGCTCCTCCAGCGTCTCGCTGCACTGCCAAAGGGTAGGAAGGATATCCGGGATGTTGAGTTTTGTGATGTCCAGCTTGAGGGCCGTGAGACGCGCTGTGGAAGGGAGCTCGAGCACGAACTCGGGAAGGCTGGCTGAAGCGCGGACATGCAGGCGGCGGAGGCGGGGCGCGTACTCAAAGGCCTTCAGCGAGATTATCTCATCTGGTTCCGCTGTCTCGATATATAGGTACTCGAGATTTGGCGTGGCCAAGGGTTTAATTGAGCGCAACTCCCGACCGCCAGCGAGGAGGCGCGCAGCGCGCCATTGATACGCGTACGGACGAAGTATTTCAATGAAGGCGAGGAGGGTATGCGAGGGTAAAGGGGAGACAAGCTCGAGGGGGTAGTTCTTGGCGAGGGGGAGATAGCGCTCGAGGTGGGTGTCCATTGCTGCCTCGGAGGTCTGTGCCAAGTAAGTGGTCCAAAGGGACGGTGTGTCATAGGCAACGCGACGCCAAGCCTTGCAGATCCGGGTTACCGTCTTGTCTAGTTTCGAAGTTGGGTCGGGGAAAGGCTCGCCGGCGACAATGGACGCGTGTAGCTGTCGAAAAACTTCCGCCAGCAATTCGACGGGGAGACAATGTATTGGCGATGTCATCTCCCTTATGTCACTCCCTGGAGCCGTGGGCGACATTTCTGTCGGCGGGGAGCTTTGCGAGGTGGGTTGCGGGTCCGATTCGACGAGCTCTGCCTGTCTCTGCTGCACCCTTCGCGAGGGCCACTTTGCAAGGTCGCCACAGGCTCGCAGGGTGGGATTATCGTTGGTAGCAGTGCTGGATCCATTCCCGAGGAAATTCATGGTAATTTCTTGAGACTGCCGCATATCGACGTTGGAGTAATGGCGGTCGAGAGCAAGGTCGGAACAAGACTGCGCAAGGCGTGATCGGGAAAAGGAAAAGCCCCGGCGTGACCGTCACGTGAAATTGCATGTCCAAGTTCAAGTTCGGCAACAAAGCAAAAACAGAGACACAGTAAAGAGTATGGTATACTGTAAAATTCTTTTGTTTGGAACAACTACACTCAGTGGGCCGTTCCTTAATGTAGTGTCACATCCGCCCTGCGCAGTTCCGCCACTTCGACCCCGCATATAATCCTCCGGGACGCTCTCGACTTCGCAAAGTCCTCGTAGACTCGCGGTAGCTCTGGTAAGATGGTGGTTCCGTATGCGGTGAACATGATTGCGGAGAGCTTGGGCAGCGACGGCGGTGCGTCCTCGAAACAAATGAGATTGTTGAGGATCGCGATGATAGCCTCGAACTCTATGTCGCCGAGATCGAGCTCCTCAAGGCGCGTCATGAGTGGCAGGCACTGCAAGAGTGAATCCACCGCCTGGAAGTCTTGAAAGTAGCCAAACTTGAGGCGGTGGAGGCACAACACTGCAGACGGCACGCGCACGAGGAAATTGAGCAAGGCCGGATTCGCTTCCCCAGGAACACAATCGAAGGTCATTTCCTCGATGATTGGCGCGGTGATGTATGCCGATAATATCTCGCATGGCTTATCTTCGAGAATGAGGCGCCTGAGCGCATGCAGATGGACAGGCCCAACAGAGGGCCATCGTTCATTACCATCCGCATGGGCAGTAATGTTGAGCTCTACCAGCGTCTGACTACACTGCTGCAGGGTTGGTAGGATGCGCTCCGTGTAGAAAAACATGACCTTCAGCTCGAGTGTCGTAAGCCGTGACATGGATGGTAATGTGAGCGTGAAGTTGGCAAGAGATCGAGCGTCGAAGTGGAGGTGGTGAAGTCGTGACGCGTCCTCCAGAAATTCAAGGGAGACATGGTTGTATATCGACTTGCTGCCGACCGCCTCGACATGCACGTATTCGAGGCTCGGCGTGGACAGAGGTTTGATCTGGCCAAGCTCCGGACCAAGTGGGAGGATGCGCATAGCTCGCCATCGCGTTGCATAGGGGCGCAGCTTTGCGAGAAACTCGAGCAAGATATCCCCTCGTCTCTGAGAGACGATATCGAGGAGGCTGCCCTTGGCAAGCGGCAGATACCGCTCGAGGTAAGAGTCAACTGTCTCGGGATTATGTGCTGCAAGGGTAGCCCAGAGAGACGGCGTGTCGTACGCCACGCGACGCCAGGCTCGGCAGACACGAGTGACCGATGCATCCAATTTTGGTGTGGGGTCATGGAATGGCCCCTCGCCGGCAACGATACGATTGCGGAGCCGCAGGAAGATCTCTGCGAGAAGCTCAACTGGGAGACGGTGTACCGGCAAGGTTGGTACATTTTCGTCATCTCCAGGAGTCCCAAGCGCGGAGATAGCTTCCTCGGCACGCTGCTTTGTAAGTCTGTTTCGCTGACCATCCATGACAATCTGTCTGTGCTGCCGCTGCCTCTGCGCGCTCAACGTGGTTGCGCCGCCGCAGGCTAGCTGGTCCTGATCAGGGAGGCTGGAGTTTCGGATACTGGGCTGTTTCTTGGCGGCGATCTTCGTAGATCTGCGTATGCCACCTTCGAGACGATGGTTGTAGGTGGTCAAGGTGGTTTGCGGCGATACCGATTAACGGCGCGCAACGTGTTGTGCGTGTTAGCCACGTGAGATAGCCACGCGGAGTAACTTCAACTTCATCTCAATATGTAACGCTATACATACTCAGGAACGTTGCGTAGACTACGAAAACATATTGGTCCATCCGGAACGCGACATATTCTTAGTGTGAACATCTCCTGCTAACAGGAGATATTAAGGCAAGCGCGATGTACGGTACCAAACCTCAAGAGACATGCGGCCGCGGTGCGTGTTATTCGAGGATCATAACTATTGAGCCATACAATTACTTCTTTCAAATCAGTATAAGCAGTCTGTTTGAACGCCCGTCTAATATGCACGGACAGACAGGTCCGACAGGGAAAGGCGAAGAACCACTGCCGCACTGGTTGCTTCACCACCAAAGGTCTTCAAACAAGCCTTCACAAGCAAGTCGCCCGCCTGCCTCGCATGGCGCAGTATTTCTGGCGTATCCGAGAACGCAGCCTGAACCGTATGTGCGGGAGTAGGTATGATCGTGAAGTCGACCGTGACGATGCACGTAGACGATCCCGGGGCTTCAGACATGGTTCGCCTGATGTCGGCGAGGATATTGTCATGAAACCGCTCGACGTAGTCCATGGTGAGCTTGCTCACAAAGTACGCGTCAATCGGGCGCCTGAATGGCGCTGCTGTGGTCGAAAGTCAGAATGTGGCTCTCCAGAGAGTGAATAAGCCGCACGAAAGACTCACCGGGATCAAGCTTGCGATGCGCTCTGTCGATGCAGCGTTCCTTGTGCGTTTTTCTGTGCGCCTTCTGACACTCAGAGGAGCAGTAGAATGCCTCAAAGCACACGCAACGGCGCGTCGCCCGGGGTTGCTCGCCCGAGGGAGCGCACTGGTGAGACATGAGTTCCGTGCTTGGGTTTGACAGAAAAGTTCAGACGGCGCTTACCTGGGGATTCGAGCACACGCGAGAGTGCAGGCTGCTCATGATATCAATTCGCTTTTTAAGCTCTGCGTCCAAAGCGGCGACCGCCGCTTCGTCAGGCAAGTTCTTCCCGTTGAAGCTGGGCGGGCCTCCGATGGCGGCGAGGGCGCGAGTGACGGGCATGTGAACGGACTTCATCGCCAGCATGTTCAGCGCGTAGCTCAGCTCCTCATTGACGTTGCTCGTAACGATCAAAGGTAGGATGCCATCGCGAATAGCCCAAGTCATCGAGCGACAGTCCTCGTCCAGGAACCAGATCCATCCGACGAAGTTGCAGATCGCGACTCGCTGCTCGTCCGTGTGCATCCGCGAAGCCTGCTGTACGATGGAGCGTATTAGATCGCGCGGGTAGTGGCGCAAAGGGATTTTGTCGACGAGGAAGAGCAAGATGTGTAGTTGGCGCTGAATGGCGTACTCGGCACACGTGTGAGGAGCGTCCATCCTACCGCTGAGCCTGTACCATTTCATTTTGTCACCGTATTTCTCCACCAAGTCCGGCGGGGGCCGAGGAATGTACTGGTCCAGGCCGACTCGCAGGACGTGAATAGCGCCTTCGTAGAGACGGAGCGTGCGAGACTTCACCGCCGCTAGAATCTGTACCCTGAGGACTTCGCTAATGAGTTCGCCTTCGGAAAGGCCGGGCTGAGAATCCAGCGCGGCCCCCACGGCATCTACAAGGTAGCCAAGGTTGGTGAGATATCGAGTTCCCTCATACCTGCCCTTGTCCGTGAGCAGATACGTCGGAAAATCGAGCCAGGTCTCGACCAGCATGCTGTAGATGTGCGGAGTCTGCCTGAAGAGATCGACGAGCTGGGGGGTTATCGTGTCCGCCGAGACGCGGAATATCGCAAAATACAGCTCGATCATTTTTTCCGTGTATGCGATGGATTGCCTGGAGTATCCAGGATCTATGAGCGGCAGGAATCCGTTGCCGGGGTGCAGGTAAGTCAGCCATGCCATGAGCGATCGCCAGATTCGATGCATGAACTGCACGGTGGCGTCCCTGAGGTCCACGATCTCGTTTGCAAGGTCCACAAGGCGTCGGATGGTGCCCAGATCAAAGATCGCTTCCCAGATATTCCCGTGCGGGCGCTCCTCCATCCTCAGAAGCAGTGACGGGTCGCGAGAGAGGCTGGGCAGACCGCCGTTTGCCTGATCAAGTACGGCTTTGATTTCTGCGACACTTTGATCTGTGGTCGAGAGATCGCCGGCGCCAAACTCCCTAGAATCCTGCAGACCCTCGACAAGGGATGCAAGACGTGTCTTCTTAGGACCGACCATGGCAGGCGACGGTGTTGGGCGGAGAGGCGTCGGGTATGGTGGTGGACGAGACGCAAATTATTATGCATTGCTTCGCTGAACACGTGCGCCCCTTTGTGATCATCTTCGATGTGTTCTCAAAGAACCTTTGGCGATGCAGATACCCTTGGTCGCGAGTTCATTCCTCTAGAGTGTATACAAGCTTAAGTCCTAGCTGCCCTTGACCGCGTCACTCTGGTCCTGGTCACAACGGGTTCAGGCTCCGTGACCACCCCGTCCTCCTCTTCCTCCTTCACCTTCTTACGCCCACCGCGCCGCGTTACACGGACCCTCGTCGCGGCCTGCTCCTCCGTGTTCTCCTTCTCCATCGGGCTCTCCGCGCGCGGGGCAGCCGCAGCCTTCTCCTTCGCCGCCGACGTACCAGCCTTCGCCTTGGCGGCAGACGCGCCCGCTTTCGCAGTCGGCGTAATCTTCGCCCGCGACGTCGGCTTGCGCAGTTGCTTGCCCGTTGGCTGAGCTTCAGAGGATGGCCCTGCGAGCGGGGCAATCTCGTCCGAGTCCTCTCGCTTAACCGCCGGCGCTTTGCGCGTACGCGTAGCCCGCTTCGGCGCCTCTTCCTCAGGCTCTTCCTCGATGGGCTCAGGCGTTGGCGCCGTGCGCGTCTTCCGCGTCGTACGAGTAGTCTTCGGCTGCACTTCGGGCTCAGGTGTCGGCGTGGTCCGCGTACGAGTACGTGTCCGCGTTCGCGGAGCAGGCTCCTCGCTACTGGGTTCCTCCTCGATCGTTGGAGGTGCTGCAGCCTTGGTCGACTTGACTGTAGAAGCTGGCGCCTTGCCCTTCCGCGTCCGCGTAGTGGGGGCCTCCTCGCCTGTAGACTCATCTTCCTCAACCTGCTTGGCACGTCGTCCGCGCGTCGTGCTCTTGGGTGGAGGAGGCGTATCATCCTCCACGTCTGATGGCTCGGGCTGCTTGGAGCTCGCGCGTGTTGCCCGCGTGCGCGTAGCGGGGGTCTAATAGTAGTAGCATTAGACATGTACGAAGGATGTTGATCAACTTGACTAACCTCAGCCGCCTTAGCACGCGTTGTCTTCTTCGCAGTCGTTGGAGGTTGCGACTCCTGACAAAAGCAGTCAGCTTTCCGTACCACTCGCTTAGTACATCAACTCACCTCCGCCACCGCCTTCTTCCCCTTCCCCTTCATCACCCGCCCGCTCTTCGGCTTCTCCACCGGCGCTTCCTCTAACACCTCATCGTCGTCCCGCGCCCGCTCCCCAGGCGTCGCCTCATCATCCGCCTCCAAGTCGCCCGTCGAGGGTGTCACAGTATTCCCCGTCGATGGAGTCTCAGGCGGGCCCGCTACTGGCGTCTCCGGCTCCTCCAGCGGCGCGAACATCTCACCCACCGCCTCGACCGCAGGCGTCCCGAGCCCGCGCTGCTTCTGGTGCATGAACATCTCGCGGATGCCCTTCATGTTGGGCGTCTGGGGCGGCGCGGCGTGCGAGGTGGAGGCTTGCGTCGCGGTGGTAGTGGTTGTCGACGGTGGCTTGACTGGACTGGCGGGTCTGCCGGATAGCGGCTTGACAGGGCTCGCGGGGCGTCCCCTGATGGGTGGTGCGGGGAGTCGTTCCCACTCTTCCTCGCTGCCGTCGTCCTCGCTGGTGCGCATCTTGTCGTCATTCGATGCCATGTTGTCCTCGCTCGTCTCCGTAGCCTCTTTCTCCTTTCCCTTGCCTTGCGGCTCCTGCTGAATCACCTCCCTCTGCTCCACATTCTCCTTATCCCCATCCTCTTCCTCCTCGTCCTCACTCTCCTCCATCCGCGGCAGCGGACGCGTCGGCTTGATCGGGCTCGCCGCCAGACTCTGCCGCCTCCGCTCCTTCATATCCTCGATCGTGCTCATCATGCGGTCGAGCAGGCCCCGAGTATCGGGCAGGAGAGGCGTACTGGACGGCTGTCCCAATATACCTGGTTGCCCAAGAGGTGTCGAAAGACGGTGGTGCTCAGCTCCAGACGACTCCGCCTCCTCCGGCACCATAGCAGGCAGCGGGCGGCGCTCCTTCACCGGCGACGTACTCTTCGTCCTTCCAGGCGTCATCCCGGGCACCCGACCCATAAAGTCGTCCGGCGCGTTGCGCGCGCTCTGCCGGCGTTCGCGGATGGCCTGAAGTGCAGCGGGGGCGACGGGAGGTGGTGGCGGGATCGACATCGTGCGATTGAGTGTGCCAGTTGCGTGGGCGGATGAAGCGAAAGGATGACCGATCGGTTGAAGAGGCGAACCAACAGCGGGAAGAGAAGAGCGAACACCAGTCAGCGCACTGCTATCACAGCCCGACCTCCCAGCACTCACCCTCCTCTCCGCCTCGCTCAAGCTCGGCCGGCCGCGCATCGGGGTCTGGGTCGGCGCTTGCGGGGTATGCGTGGGCGCGGGCGGGATGCTGACGACGATGTCCTCGACCTTCCAGGGTGTCTTGACGGGCATGCGTTGTGGTGGTCCGCCGCCGAGGGACATGCGCCCGATGCCGCGGCCGACGCCGGTGGCTGGCGGGTTGTCAGTATTGGAAGGCAGAGGATAGCAGTAGCAAACGCACTGTTCACACTGCCTGAAGGCGTGCTCAAGCCAAACGTGGGCCGGGCAGCCTGCGGGGTATAGTACGCGTGCGAGGGCGCAGCGCGCTTGATTGGGGTGGCGAGCGGGGCGGGCTGCTCGTTGGCTTCATCCGCATCCTCATCGTTGGCTTCGTCCTCGTCTGCTTCCTCTGTATCCTCGTCGGCTTGTTGTTGCGCAGGCTGTTCGTCGACATCGGGGTGCTCAGGTTGAGCAGCAGGCTTCTCTTTCACGGCGTTAGACTGCCCTTCTTCGGCTGCGTTCGCTGCTTGCTCCTCATCCTTGACCTGGGCATGTTAATAACGGACGATCGGTACGAAGCGACCACACACGCACCTTCTCCTTCTCCGGGCTCAACGACCTAAACGGCCACAGCCGCTCCAGGCTCTTCCGCCACCCGAGCGTCTTCGTCGTGCTCTTGTCCTGCACCGGCGCTTCGCCCTCTTCGGGCGCGTCTTCGGTGCGGTCGTGCGCGTCGTCTTGTTCGTTATCGTTATCGTTATCCTGTGCATGCTTGCGCTCGTGACCCTGCCGGCCATCTTCATCTTCATCGTCGTAGCTGTCGTCCGAATCGTAGTCCTTCTCCCCATGGTGCATGTCCACGTCCATCGCATCGCCTTCCTCCCCATGCCCGTCCCACTCTTCTCCATCGCCCTCTCCTTCTTGCCACTCCTCTCCACCCTCACTTTCATCGCTCTCTCCCGCCACCACCGTCCCAAACACCTCTTCCTCCTCGTGCCGCTCTTCTTCCTCCATTTCTTGCCGCATCGCCGCGCGGTGCGCATTTCGGAGGAGCACGCCGCGGTGGAGGCTTGCCCTGGGCCGCCGGGCGGGTGTGGGTGCGGGTGGGGCGGGCGGTTGGGGAGTTCGCAATTGAGACTGTTGGTTCGGTGCTTGGTGCGGCGCTTGCGGGGTCCTGAACGTCCCACCAAGCTTGCGCATTGGCGTCCCCGAGAACGGACTGCCCTCGGGGAACACCTTGCGTACCACGTCCTCCAGGATGACGAGGTCCTTATCCTCCTCGACGACTCGAGGATGATTGCCGTCGACGAGGACGATGTCTTCCTCGTCTTCGTCCTCCGCCGAGGTGGCTTGGTGGAGGGGTGTGGGTTTCTTGGGGGAAGCGTTGCGCTTGATGGGCGATTTGAGGACGCGAAGGTTTTCAGCGGGGATTGGGGAGGGGCGCGGGGAGAAGACGCGCGCGGACTCTATCATGGAGAGGCGAAGGGCGCGACGGTCGGCGCCTGTAGAGGTTTGGTATGGTTAGTTAGAGTGTAGACACCGATAGGGTGAGTATGACGCACGGGGAGGCGTCGCATACAGCATCGGCCGCATCTCCTTCGGCGGGTACGCAAAGCGAAAGTGCTTCCCATGCACCACGATCTCCGAGTTATTCTGCATCGCGACCGTCGTCGGCTGCATCCCACCACCCGTCATCGTCGGCCGTATCCTGTCCCCGTCCAAAAGCACGCCGCCCGCGCCCATCACCACCAAAAACGCCTGGAGTCGGTGCCACTGGTCAACCAACACGCGCCCGTGGATGAAAGCACGACACGCACCTTCTTTTCCGGGAACACTATCTTACAGTGCAGGCTGGCCACATCGTCAAAGTACAGGCGTACATCGCAGTTGATTGAGGACCCGAAGGTGAGCTCGTCCGTGTCGATGCCGAACCCGGTGAGCACCGTGTTTGGCTCCGTCCGTTTCATGAGCATGAGGGAGCCGTGGCGGCCTATCTGGTCTGCCATTACTGGGGTATCCATCGTTGTGTCGTCGAGAACGCCGCCGAGGGACGCGAAAGCGGAAAACGGTGAACTTGGAGGAGGATATGTTGGCGGTCGAGATCAACGTCTGTCTATCACTGTAGATTCTGGACAAAATTCACGAGCGTGCCATCCTCACGCACCAAAACGCGTGAAAAGTCACGATTTCGTTACGATTTTGCGTGACGAACGTTGAAAAAGCAGCCTTTTTGCGTGAAAGCTCACGCACCTCACGGTGACCTCCGACTCACTCGGTGCGTGATCATCATGCGGAGAGGGTTGGCGTGACAAAACGTGGGTCGCGATGTGCGTGAGGGACCTGAGTGGGTGTCACTCGTGTGTTACGCCCGTGAGTCTCGCTATCGCCGTGCCGAGCTTTGCCGCCAATCTTATCTTCCATCTTATCTAGCACGTGCTCCCATGCGTCTAACCTCTGTGCCATTTCACCGGAGCTTTCTACCTGCTGTAGTCGAAAACAGATTCGAGAGATAGTACACCTCGCAAATACCCTCTGGAAACTTTTTCTCTCGAGTCCCCTGCCCTACAAGGAAGGAGAGGTAGAGATCCAAAATACCAACGGCAAGTCCCGCGTAGAGATAAGCGGCGCTGATCCGTTGCCGCGTGACGGGAGTCACCATCGTGAGTCTCCAGGCACTCGTGGGGTGCGTGAAGATGGGTGATACGATGTCACAGTCCTCACGCAGTCGTGGGTCTCGACGTGGGTCAGTGGGCACGAATTTTGTCCAAGATCTACAACCATAGTCTGTCGATTGACACGTGATCGCTTCCCAGCATGTGACCGCGAGTGTGACTGGGCGTCACAGAACTTCAACTTTCGACAGGCCCCATCGTCGCCACTGACCAAGCAATTGGCGAAGGAAAGCAGGTAGATAGATGCTTTTATTGCTATGATTTTGCTGCTTGGGACTTGTTAAGCAAGCCGCGCCGACGATTTTGGTCTTTGTAGGATGGTTTACCCTAACCTTCTGCCAATGAGTTTCAAGAATAGTTCATCGGCAACTAGGATGATGAACACGATTGCATGTGAGTAGAAACGAGCGCCAATGGCTTTTGGCAGCTTAACTTTGCTATCGTCAAGCTCTTTATACGTAAAAAGAAATATCGGTGTTATTACCACGCTTGTAATATGAGTTGCAGGACGTCAAGCCATATAGTATCAGTGCTCTAAGTCCCAACACCGAGAGAACGTACATCTCCACCGCCAGAAAACACAAAAGGTACACGCTCTGACCGTCGGATACACGCCGCCTTCAGACTTCCTAAATCGTCTCGCAATCCGAGCTCCGCGAGACTGAAGAAGCAAGTTTGATGTCTGCGAAGGTGATGGGAATGGCAAGTGTGATCCTGTACTCACGGAGGAAGGATAGGCGCCCGGGACGAGGTAGGCTGTGGTGGACGCAACGTAGGCTGTGCGACGCGCAAGCTACTCGTCAGAATACTGTGAAGCTCGAGAAACGAGGCAGGACGCGATTGAGGGGACTCAGGCGGGAAAAGAGGCTAGGAATTGCGGGCGCGAGATGCTCCGCATCGACGCCCACAATGGAACACATGGGGCGCCCACAGTGAGGACAATAGAGGGCCTGATACGCGGCGTCGCTAGGGGGAGCGAATGGAAGAAGTAGGAGGTCTGAGCACGCCGGCCCCGGGTCCAAAGAGCAGATAAATACACTCTTGTCTCTACCACTCACCTACAGACAGTTCTCCCTCGTTCGTTGTCTTGCGTCTTCTCACTTCCAGGGGTGTCGGCCCTCCAAGCGGTAAGGTCGGCCTCCTCGTCACTTCTGATCGATGTCGACAGGCGATCATCGTACGGACGAAGGTACCGCCTCTCAATATGTGGCGGAAGCGCAACGACCAAGGACCTGCAACTAGCAAGATCAGCTAGCACTTCGCGCACATAAGACATCGAGAGCGCTATCGATCGTCGACGTACGACATATCAGACGACGCCCGCAAGCTCGATCGCAGGGCCGCGGGACCGCGCCAGAAATACGTGTCGTCGTCGACGTGGGGGGGTGTCGTTGCGTAGGCGCTAGATGGGCGAGAGGTGTGTGGTCATCACAGCAGACGGTCGGGGGCTGATCAACAGCTCGTACTGGACGGATACGCCTCTCCACCGCACAACATATCTTCCAAGCCCGGCTGTCTTTTGCCAAGGGCTCGTGTTGCGGCAGGCGCGCGTTCGATGGATCCAGGCCCATTAATGACTGAGGATACGTCGCACTCACTGCGGTTTCGATTAGCGCCAGTTCGACTGCACAGACCAGACGCACCACAATCGCAAAGCCTCGTACCGGAGCGCGTCAATGTACGCTCTTCGCGAGTGCGGTCGTTTGCGGGAGCCCCGATTCGCAACACCAGCGCCAACCTCGGTCTCCTAAGAGGGTGCTGCAACGCAGGACCTCAGATAATCAATCATCAGACGCAACGGGCACGATCTACACCAGCCCCTTCCCCTTCCGGCCGTCCTCCATCAAAAGCTGGCCCCTCCTATATGCAGCGGTCGAGTCACGGCTTGCTGAAGCGCTGGGGACCCCAAGCCATCGCGGCGTGAGGTCAACGAGGCGCGGGAGATAGCGTTCCTGCCGTGCGGGCCCGAACCCTCATCTCTTGAAAGCTGTAGAGGTCTACCGTACGCGGCTGAGGACCTGTGGGTCCTGTGTATGGACCTACGCGTGCGTGAGCTGTTGACCGGGATCGAAGGCATAGTGTACGCACCTTGAGTCAGGGCCTGCTGAGGTTCTAGCGACCCGTACATATATTCAGCCACCGCACTCTCATCAGGGAAATCGCGGCCGAGCGCGAGAAGGTCGTGACCATGTACTGTGATTTTCCCGCCTGCGCAGGTCCTTATTCGCCGCCGCGGAGTAGCCAATAAGGTAATCGAGCTGGTTCACCACCGAAGCAACCAGTCAACGACCGGAGTCACCATTACACCGTCTACGAACAGTAGAGGCGCTGCGGAACCCAGAACACTCCGTTCTGGAGAGAATTGACGGATGAATCGAGACACTTTCGGAGTACGAGGAGGCGGACCTGTCAGGTACAGACGTAGAACGCTTCCGGAAATGGTGAACAACGGAGTGGACGAGGTAGGCGAACAATGAGCGGTTCACCCTACACGTGGCGACCGCGTCCCAGATCATGTCACCCGCTCGTCCTGGAATGCAGCTGATAGGAAATGTTCTGCGTGTTCCGGCGGCGCCTATCGGTGCGCAGCAGCGATCTTCGGAAGGTGGCAGAGGGGCAGAGCGGCTACGAAATATTCTTCGAGCTCGGGATTAGCGAATATACCGGTGGCAAAACCGAGCTACACACCGTGCTACTGTGGCAATTTGCATTTATCGGTAGATGCACACTGAACCGTGTTGGACTGTAGATCCAAGCTGTAGAGCGCCTGCGTCTGTTGATCCACAGTGCGAGGCGTGCGTGAGGACGACGGGACTATCCATTCACTCCCAAGAATAACCAGGCTTCTTTCAGCGGTCCCGCCCTGTATCTGAACAGACTAGGACGACGTAGCACAGCCAGTAGCGACCATGTACGGGGCCCATTTGCACGTATATGGCAGTCGTTGGAGTCAACCGCCCGCGCGGCCTGTGCTCGGGCCATCGCACTCGTCATCGCCTGCAATCCCGTGTCAGCCCGCAGGCTTCGGGACAAAGGAAGGGAAGAGTCATACCGGCGTGTTCATGTAGTCGATCTGAGATCGGGGCGATTGTTTGTTGGGCACGCGTCCGCCGATACAGCTTGGCCCGAACATTTAAGGCGTCTGTCTGTGTTTCCCTTTCCGCATTCCTCACTCTCACCCCCATCATCGCGCCGTTTGCGTCGCGGCGTTTGTCAACCTCGCGTCGCTTTTTATCGCTTGTTTTCATCGTCGTGTTCGAGCTGGGTTGGCGATCTTGCCTCAAGGCTTGCCGATCCCCCACTCGTCCCTGACAGGAAACTTGCGCTTTGCACTCATCTCCCTTCACGTCGTCGCCGAGTGGCCGACATACCCATCGTCCTTGTCTGCGTAGACGTCGTCAGAATTGACTAGTCGCGTGTACGGGGAGGGTTCACTTACCTCAACACCTTTGCCCAGGCAGTAGGCGCCCTGCCACTGTCCTCGACTTGCA
>JAMQCK010000804.1:0-15519 GCA_024196135.1 Pleurotus ostreatus/Saccharomyces cerevisiae fusant | reverse complement strand
CCCAATCACAAGCGGAAGACGCCCATCGTGTATCCCGCGCTGCTCTCGCGTGTGGCGGAGGCGTTCCGCGACCGCATCCAACTTTCAGACCGCGTGAAAGACGGCTTAACATACAAGAACGCGTTCGATGGGCGAGAAGCTGTTGACAAGATCGCGTACATCATCAAGACTACCGATCGCACGCTCGCGCTGCTCCTTGGTCGTGCGCTTGACGCGCAAAAATTCTTCCACGATGTCACTTACGACCATCGACTGCGCGACTCGCCCAATGAGCTCTACCAGTTCCGTACGACCCTTCCCAGTCCATTCGTGTCCGGCGAGACAGTGCAACCGCCTCCACAACCAGAGGAAGAGGAGGCCGACGAGTCACCTCTGCCGTCAGGTGTCTTCACCCTGCTCACGGACTGCTATAGTCCAACGTGCTCTCGCGATGCCCTGTGTTACTCCATCGTCTGTCCCAGAAGGCTGGAGCAGCAAGCTCGGTTGAGCAAGCAGCAACAGCATCAGCAGCAACATCCTTCCTCCGAGGCTCTACACTTGAAGATCGACAAGGCGAAGGAGATGGACGACGAAGCTGAGAAGCAGGACCGCGACGAGGCAGATGCTCTCGGCGAGGCTACCTTGTGGATACACACCGTACCCAAGGAGATTGTTGACTCCGTATCCGACAAGGAGAAGAAGCGACAAGAGGCGATCAATGAGGTCATCTATACCGAGCGGGACTTCGTGCGCGACATGGAGTACTTGCGGGATGTGCGTGCCATACTCCTTCTATCCCCCTCTCTACTGAACACGCCTTGCAGTTCTGGATCAAGCGCCTACAGGACTCGGACGTCATCCCCATCGAGCGACGGACGCAATTCCTCGAGCAGGTCTTCTGGAACGTCTTCGACATCATCGCCGTCAACACGCGCCTGCGCGACGCGCTCACGAAGCGGCAAAAGTCCTACGCCGTCGTCGAGAAGATATCCGACATCTTCCTCGACGCCGTGCCGCACTTCACGCCGTTCATCTCGTATGGCGCGCACCAGATGTATGGGAAGTACGAGTTCGAGAAGGAGAAGAGCTCGAACCCGGCGTTCGCGCAGTTTGTGGAGACGACGGAGCGGTTGCCCGAGTCGCGCAAGCTTGAGCTGAATGCGTACTTGACGAAGCCGACGACGCGTCTCGCGAGGTACCCGTTGCTTCTTGGTGCGGTGCTCAAGCATACACCGCCGGATTCGCCGGACGCGGAGGGTTTACCGAAGGTCATCGAGATGGTCCGCGAGTTCCTCAAGCGCGTCAACGAGGAGAGCGGGAAGACGGAGAACCGGTTCAACCTAATTCAGCTCGACCAACAGCTCATTTGGAAGCAGGGCGACGAGGTGAACTTGCGACTCCGGGATGAGGGGCGTGAGCTGGTGTACAAGGGTACTCTGGCACGGCGTGGCGGTGAAAGTGGTGACCTTGTGGTATGGCTCTTCGACCACGCGGTCTTGTTCGCGAAGTCCAGCAAGGCGAAGGGTCACGGTGAGATGTTCAAGGTCTATCGAAGAGTGCGTAGTGTTCGTCCCGTTCATTGGTCCCCCCAACTGACCCTTCGCAGCCAATCCCATTGGAGCTTTTGGCCATTGCGGCGTCTGCGGATGACATGTCGGGTGGCAGGAAGAAAGGCTTGACGCGGCGCGGGTCCTTTGGCTCCATGAGCACGGCCGGCAACCCTCTGTCCCTCACACCCGCCTCCACCCTTGGCCATTCCGCCACCAACCTCGCTCTGGACGCGTCCCCTGACGGCGACTCACCAGCAACCACCGAAGGCAACTCCGCTATCACCCACAAGTCGTCCGTCCTGCCTTTCTCTGGCCCTTCAGACAAGGACAAGGCCGCCTACTGGATCTCCTTCACCCACCTCGGCCGCAAGGCATACAACCTCACCCTCTACGCCCCCTCGCCTGTCGCGCAGAAGAAGTGGGTCGAGGCGATCCTCAAGCAGCAGGCCGTCATGCGCGACCGCAGCCGGTTCTTTGAGATGCACATCATCAGCGAGGGCTTTTTCTCGAGTGGACGGGTGGACCCTCTGCCGCACTCGGGACCGGCACACCTGACGAGGCCGAGCCAGTCGCGCTCGAACGGCGTCAGTGCGACGGCGGCGAGGATGGGCCCGAGTGGTGCGGGATGGGGCGGCGGGCGTGTCAATTGCGCGGCGCCATTCGCGGGTGGGCGGAGGATTGTGTATGGGACGGACGACGGTGTATATATGAGCGACCTGCGCGAGCCCGGAAGGGAGCCGCAGAAGGTCGTTGCGCTGCTCGACGTCAGCCAGGTAGACGTCCTCGAGGACTACCAGCTGTTGATAGTGCTGTCCGGTGGGTGCCATCCGATCGTAGTGTACTCTGATACGAGCTGACATGACTTCGCAGAGCGACAAGTCATCACTTTTCCTTTGGACGCGCTAGATCCCATTGACCCGATGGCTCCGTTGAAGCGGGCGAAGCGCATCTCGTCGCATACATCGTTCTTCAAGGCCGGCTTCTGCTTGGGGCGGGTATTGGTGTGCATCGTGAAGAGCTCGCAGCTGTCAAGTACGTTCAAGACCCTAGAACCCATTGACCAGAACGTTCGCGGACGGGCGAAGCCGACCTTCCGCAAGCTGCTGCAGGGCGGCAACGACACGCTCAAGCTCTTCAGGGTATGCCTGCTAGACGTCTATGTATGTTGACTTCGCTGACGCGTATTCCAGGAGTTTTACATTCCAGTCGAGTCGACCTCAATACATTACCTGAAGACGAAGATGTGTGTTGGCTGCTCTCGAGGCTTCGAGATCGTCGACCTGGAGACGCTCGATACGCAAGGGCTGCTTGACCCGAACGATGAGAGCCTCGAGTTCGTCCACAGCAAGACGAACCTGCGGCCCATGGCGATCTACAGGATACAGAACGAATTCTTGCTCTGCTACGATGGTGCGTAGTAGCTCGGTGTATGCTCGGTCTGTGCTGATAAGGGTCATCAGAATTCGCTTTCTACGTGAACAAGACCGGGAGGAGATCGCGCAAGGACTTCATGGTGTACTGGGAAGGCAATCCTACAGGGTTTGGTACGTCGTCTTCCTGCCAGCTATTTAGCGCAGCGAGCTCATTGTACGCTTAGCTCTTCACGAACCATATGTTCTCGCCTTCGAACCCAGCTTCGTAGAGATTCGACATATCGAGACCGGCCACATGTCCCAGGTCATCCAGGGCAACAACCTCCGCCTCCTCTTCGCCGACACCCCTCCTTCCGTGCAGAACGGCGGCAGCATGTACTATAACTCCAACCCATACCAGCCGCCGGCGCACACCGGCTACGACTACAACCCGTATGCCAACCCCGGCTACGGCTACCCGCAACGACCGCCACAGCAGCCGTATATGCAGCAGTTCCCGACGCCCAATCCGTATATGCGGCATGTGCAGGGCGTCGGCCGGGACGAGATCATCCTCGTCTCGGACGACAAGGTGCTCACACTGCGACCCACCATGCCGCCGCCTGGTCAACAGCAGTTCGTGTCGGACACCGCGTCGGTGCGGTCCATGCCGAGGTAGTATCTAGCTGTCGCGCACGCGCCCTTCCCGCTGTCTTGTTTTCGTCGGCGATCCCCACCTCTGTACATGATGATTGATTCCTTCCCCTATCGTCTCTCATTCCCTTCCCGCATCGCACTACCTAACTTATCACCTTTTTCTTCCTGCTAGAGCGCCGCTGGCGTCTCTTGCCTGCACGAGCTGATTTATGTCCGCGTGCTACTCACGACCTTCTCGCCCCATTAGTCCTGTTCTTTTTATCTTCGTTCCTGCATAGTACGTACTAAGTAGCATAGTATCTCTCATTGTTGTGATATATACTCAATGATTTTTCTGGGGAGACTACCTAATAGGCTGGGTTGGTGCTCACATTGAGGTTCGTAGGAGCAGAGAGGGGATGGGCGGCAGTGGACCGGTGGTATGACTTGGAAGTTTGTCATGCTCCTCGCGCGCGAAGTCTGTTCGTGGTGACCTACCTTGCTTGTGTTTGCAGATTACGAGAGGTGTACACAGCTACATGGCCGTCTACTCAGCTGAGAGGAATGTAGCGCTGCAGTCTACGAACTAACACTTTGCCCGGCATGGTTCCCAGTAATTATTCTCAGAGTCAGCCGGAACAGGCAGATCGTCGGAACGCTGACGATAATCTGTCTCCTGTGGCTAGCCATTGTAGCAGTAACGATGTCACAAGTACGAAGATGAAAGAAAGCAAAAAAAAAATCTATCTACTGCACATCTTGTTCTTGAGGCACACACTTATCACGCGAGCCACACCCCAGATCCCCTTGGGGGACAAGGATCGAAGTCTCATGTCGGCCGTTCACCGGCCCTCGTAGGCGTGGTCCTCTTGATGGTCGGGGGTACCGAGGCGGGCAACAGGTTCAAGGGTGTGCAGAAGGTCATTGACAGAATTTTGGAGTTTAATTTGGGCTCGAGGGTTTCGGGGTTTGCCGAAATTGCGAAGATTGTTTTCAACAAATGCAGGTGCAGATATCTACCTGATATAAGTGCCTGGATTGATTCTGAGAGCTATAATCCAGTAATCGAAAGTACACAAATGGTTTGGTTGAGGGTAGGGAATTCAAGAAGCGCCCAAGTCCTTCTACAAACCACGTGACAAGTATCAGACGCACCTACAAGGACCCATAGCGGTGAAGTTGCGACTGGGGTGTCCCCGTGCCCCCTTTTCGTGTCGGCAAACATCCTTCATCAGGGTCTGATATACAGACTGTATTTCGAGAAGTAGATGAGCTCCAAGATATGGTCGCTATGAGTTGCACGTAGAGTCCAGCGTAGAGTATAGTCGTCTAGTTAGAAGATATGTATGTAAAAGTAATCAGGGCGACGAAATTTCTTGCCAATCGTGAAGCTGCGTATCGAGGGCCCAGACGGAGCCTTCTGAAAGCTGGACAATGCGCAAGGACTCGCAGGGGATATTCCAACGACAAGCAAGCTCCTTCGTGCTGGACCTGAGCGTTAGCTCGGACGCTGTCCGACCCAACTCCGACATTGCCATATAGATTCTCAGGGTGTGCAGCTGGCGGAAGCGCACTAGGTGGGCGTCGCCCACGGTAGTGAGATATTGCTGGATGAGGGTTAGAGGCAACGACGCTTTGAGTAAGATGAGGGGACATACTGCAGAGGGCCTGTCATCGTGATTGAGGTAGGTGATATGCAAGGTACGCAGCCGCGGCACGCGATCTGCCAGTGTGGGCAGAAGCTGCACGTCCCACTTGTCCACTTTCGCAGACATAATTTGGACAGTACGCGGAAGCGTGCGTACGAACTCCAAAAAGGCCTCGTTGTCGACGCTCCGGATGTCGGACAAGATCAACTCTTTCAGCACGGGCGCCGATATTGCGCGCGCGAGGGTCATGGGCCCCTCAAAACGTTCCAGCGCGGGCAGATCCACCGCATCCATCTGCGAGTCGTGTGCGGGCGACGCAATCTCCAGCGAGCGAAGCCCTGGGCAACGCGCGAGCAAGCGCGGCAGGTTGACGAGGACCAAGGGCCCGTGGCTGTTCGCGCTATCCCATAGGAAGCCAACGTGGAGGTGTCGAAGGCTGGGGTACGAGGCTTTCTGCCCAAGGATCCTCAGGAAAGGCTCCTTCCACCCCACTGTGAGGGACGCGAGGTTGTGCGCTGTCGCCATGAACAGTGGGTGGACGAGGGGGTCGTGGATGGTGAAGACGGTCGCCTCCTCCGCTCGCGAGCCGCGGCGCAGTAGCGTGCGATCGATGGTGAGCGAGTTGATAGGCAGGTTGAGGAAACGTGTCGGGTAAGCAGTCGCAAGCGCGAAGGGGAGCGTGCACTTGACGAACTCGAGCGTCCGAAGCTCTTGGAGAGCGCTGACGGTAGTGTATACCTCTCTCGGCAGATGCGCATTTTGCAACGACAGGCGATTGAGTCGGGGGAGGAGGGTGACGTCGGTGAGTATTTTCCTATACAAAGGCAGGGAGGCGTGATCCGTACGGTCGATTGTGACGCCGAAGTTGTGCATGAGGTGCGCAAAGCCCTGCTGCGGTATCCTGTCGTCCAGAGGTACGAACGAGCCGTCCAACCCGACGACTCGGGTTCTCGCCAAAGGCAGCCACTCATGCACCGCAACTTGGTGCGGATCGACGAGGTGCACTTTCAGAACCAACGACCTTGGAGCCTGGAGGGAGATCCCCCGACTCATCAGTTCTCCAGGCGCATCCAGCGTCTTCCTGGGCTGACTCCAGACCAGGTTTCTGTAGAAAACCCCTTTTCCGATGAGGTGAAAGCCCTTGCAAACAAGCAGGATTTCCAGCAGGTCTTCCCGTTCCGCCTCCCGGAAGATGTTCTCCCATATCTCTACGGGCACCGCAGAGACCCAAGAGTCCGAGGAATTGACCAAGGTGGTCGACGGGGAATACGCCGATGCCATACCGACGGAGACGAGCGCACGAAGAGGGGTGAGCAGGACCGGAAGTAATCTAAATTCTGATTCAACCTCGCATGTGGGTCCGATCATTACATCACGTGAAGTGGACCTACAACTCCCGATTAGGACGCGCTCGCCCGCGCGACCATCTCCTCCAGGGATACAGCCTTGTACACCTCCTTCTCGCTCCCCGTGCCCTGCGCGGCGGCCCACACCGCGTCGTCCAATATATACACCAGTATCCCACCTTTGTTGTCTGCTGTGCGGCTGACGCGGAATAACGGTAGCCGCGACAGTTCGTGCGCCTTGCCGGATGGGATGAACAGCAGGTTGTGCGATGCTGCGTACTCCTCGACGATAGAGCGGAAGGTAATTTCCTGCGTCCTCGCCGAAGGACGCGCCGCCGTAGGCACTAGCTTCGTCCTCTTCGCAGCAGCAGCTGCCGCCGCCTGCTCCGCGCGGAAATCTGGTTTGCGCAGCTTCGCTGGCGCATCCGGCCCCAGCTCGATCGCGTCGTTCATCAGCTGCAGCCCACGCGTGAAGCCTTTCTGCACGCCGTCCAAGTTCTGCACGTCCTCCGGAAGCGCGCCCTTCCAGAAGCGGTACCACTGCGTGACCTCCTCGTAGTTGACGCGCGGCTGCACGAGCCAGATGTGCAGGATATCGAGCCATTTGGGGAAGAACTCGGCCTCGAGGAGCTGCGCGAAGACGGAGCCACGGACGAGGGGCGCCCACGCGAGCACGCGCTGCAGCTGCTCCATCTGCTGCTCGCGCGGGTTGATGCGGAAGTCGTCGCGGAGGGAGGCGCCGAGCTTGGGCACGACGTACTTGAGGAGCATGAGGTCCCACTCGCCGCTGTCGAAGACCTCGCGCCAGGCGGAGAGACCTTGCGGCATCTCCTCGCCCACGGTCCATCCACGAAGCATGTTCTTGACTTTCCGCCGCGCATCGTCCAGCAAGTCCTCCATACGCAGGCCAACGTGAGGCAGCCAGGGGAAGACGATGGTCTGCAATGACACTTTGTCCTTCTTGTGATTGTACTCTGCGACGGCCTTGCGGACTTTCGGCAGAATGAGCTGGTCGAGGAAGTTGTCGCGGATGAAGGGAGGAAGGAAGGACGACCAAGTTTCGTAAAGCTTGACCGCAGGTTGAGGGCCGTGAGGAGACCAACTGTTGTTGATGGCCGAGCGAACCTTCGGTAGCCACACATTCCAGAGCAGACTCTCGAAAGGTGTCATAGGCTTCTCGCTGTTGAGTCCGTCAGCGCAAGCTCATGAGCCCGCCAAAGAGCACTCACATCACAACTGGCGTCGCTGGTATTACCCTCGAGCCAAACGACTCAAGCTGCCTATCCGGCGGCTTCTCGCTCTCCGCATTGACGCGCAACACGCGCCTCCACTTCCGGAAAGTACCAATGAATGCGGTAGGGTCTTCCAACGGATCCCATGCGGTCACCAAACGACGGAACAGCGGTGCGATGGCGGCAACCACCACCTCGTCCAACCGATACTTGTCGAAGTCCGTGGAAAATTGTTCGGTCAGCTTGTCGAACAGAGGGTCGAAGGCATCAAGGGAGGCGTCGTAACTTGACGAGACCTCCTTGGACTTCGTGCCTATCTCGTTTGCAACGATTTGCACGCGTTGGAGGGCGGCGATGACTGTAAAGACGTTAGTGAGTTGAACTGGAGAGCAATCAAGAGTTGCACGCACGGTCTGCCTCCACCTCCACCTTCTTGCGTAGGCGGTTGTCCTCTACCGCATTATACTGCTTGCGCTGCTCAAGGGACTTGGCTTCGCGCGCGAGCCCGTCAAGGTCGCTCTTGCATGACTCCGCGATAAGGCGGATATTGTGCCGTACTTCGGGGATGCGTGTCAAGTCATTGGTGATATTCCATGAGTTGATAGCGACATCTGCAAGAGAAGAGACTTCTCTGGGCTGTATATAATATGAGCAACGCGAACATGCATAAAGAGGGCAATGGAACATACCACAGCGCCAGTAGCGTCAATAATTTGACCTACGCCCGCCGCGACAGGAGTCTCCTCGCCGGCCTCAGCAAGGATCTGCTCGTAGGTCTTATGCTCGACCTTCGTCTTGACCTTCTTCGGCTTCTTCCACGCGTCGGCGCGTCGCTCGCGCTGCTCACGCTGAGCCTTCGCTGCCTTCTTCGCCTTCGGGTCCTGCTCGTCATCGCTAACGTCTTCCCCACGCCGCCGCGCCTCGCGCTTCGCCTGCTCCGTCCGCTCGCGGAAGCCCTTGAATGCGATACCCATTTGCTTCGGGCGCATCTTGGTCTCGATGGGCGTCACGATGCCCTCGCCCGTTGTACCCAGCCCAGTACCCATCTCCCAGCCCATCTTCTGCAGGAGGCGCGCGCCGAATGTATCGGAGAGGTTGCTGAAGTGCGCTCGCTCCTGCGCGCTGAGGGCGGGCTTCTTGGGGGCGGAGGACGAGGAGAGGAAGGAGCGGCGCGCGCCACCACCGAAGGCGGAGGGAACATCATCGGGAGGGGCGGGTGTGGAGGTGCCGGAGGAGGGGGGATTGGATGCTTCAGAGTCTGGTTGGGTGCTCGATCCTAGGCCAAAGCGCGCGCCTATCCCGCCCCTGCTGCCCAGTCCCGCGCCAGAGCCCAGTCCTGCGCCAGAGCCAATGCCCCCTCCTGAACCGAGGCCATCGCGAGAGCCGATCCCGCCTCGTGCGCCGATGCCTCCTCCCCCACCTGAGCCAATCCCCCCGCGGCCCAATGTCGGTCGTGGCGCACTCTCCTCTTCTTCCTCCTCTTCTCGCACCCTCGGAGACGCGCGCCTGGAAGTCGAGGATTCAGAGTCATCGGACGCAGCGCCGTTGTCGTCGTCCTCACCCTCGTCCATGCGCACGTCCCCGTCCTCGTCCGCGTGCATGTCGCGATCGAGGTCGACCTTCTTGTCCCCGGAGACGAACGCGGGCGCTTTCGTCCAGTCGCGCCGCTTGCTTGTAGAGGCCGCGGGCTGCTCGTCGTCAGAGTCAAAGTCCTGGCGTCTGCGCTTGCGCTTGTGCGGGTTGCGGAAAAGCTCGCGCTCGGCGCGGACGTCGGGGTTTTCATTTTCGTCAAAGTCATCTAGGTCGTCGTCATCGTCGTTTGAGGAGTCGGACACGTCGTCCTCGAGGAGTCTGCGACGGCGTGCCATGATGTTGGCGGGATTGGACAACTGGTGGCGGCCCATTCACTCATCACATCGGACGTTGCCGAGCTCACACACGTGGTCACGTTCAATCCTCGCACAGGTCTCTCTCTCCAGACCATCCGAGCTTACGGGTACATCACCTTGAGGTACTTACTACGCGGCAGGAATGTTCAGGACTAATGGGGTTCGCGATATCTGCGTATCGGTCCTACCACGGTCTTCAGTATAGAGCCGAGCTTATACTTATTGTGTGCATTCGAATGTGATCGACAATTGCTCCAATGCTGGCTGCTATATGTACTAGGCTTTGCGAGCCTGGATCGACTTGTCTTCCTTTGTACTTGGTCCGTTAGTCGATCAGATTGTTTTTGTGCAACGTCGAGCAAGCGAAAACCTAGACAGACGGAGTTATGTTTCCATGCTCTCCCCTGCCGGGTCTCCTTCATCCGACCGCGCGCGCTTGCTCTCCCTTTCCTCCTCCTCGCCTTCTACACCTCCTGCCGTTCCCGCCGCATCCCCCACCTGCCCTTCCGCACCTCCAACCGCTGTCGCCGCGGCTTTCTTCGCCAGCACCGCCGACTTGTTCTTCATGCGGCCCATTTGGCGCTTCGTCATCGGCTCGTCGGGAACCGGCGTCGCGTCGCCTTCCTCTTCCTGCACAGGAAGGTTGAACTTGGGCATTGAGGCCAGTGCGCCATAGAGGTCGAGCGCGTCGAGCGCGTCGTTGGTGGCGGGCTTGAGGCAGGTGGTGTTGAGGGTGATGACAAGGGGTGAATGCTCGGTGGCTTCTGTGAGCTGTAGAGCAGTGAGTTATGGGTATGATAAAGTGCAAAGGACAAGCGGAAGGATATGACCAAAGCTCTTCACGAAAAACTGAATCGAAGAGGGCCTCCCAAGCGCGGAAAGAGGTGACCTCGGCATTTGCCGGAACCACACTGATGCGCTCAAAGCATGCTCTGTATTCAAAGGCGACCACGAACCTTTCCATCGACAAGCTGCAACACCTTTACGCTTGATACTGTTCTTGAGGCTTCGTCGCCCCACTGGAAGTCGAGCGAGATGAGGATGCGACCATCGGACAGAACCGCGAAGTCGAGAACGGGGACGCCGAAGTCGAATGCTTGCACGCCCGCGGACGCCTCCTCATCGAAGGGGCATGCGAAAAGTGCAGTCGAACTATGCAAACTGTCAGCACGCTGGGATATGTACGAAGACAAACATACTGACCCAACCGCGCTGAAGATGACGTGTAGAGGTTTCCCTTCACCCTCCCGTAACGTCTCAATCTTGTGCACCACAAGCACCGTCTTGCCTTCCTCCTCTGCCTTGGCGGCCTCAGCCGCCTGATCAGAAGTACCCTCCGCCGCGTCTTCCGCAGCATCGGCACCGCCCTCCCCCTTCCCCTTCCCCTTACCCTTCCGCTTCTTCTTGCGCGGGGCGGAACCCTCGCCATCATCGCCCCACTTGCGCTTAAGGGATTTTACTTTGATAGTGGGTTCGACCACGTCAAGTACGGGGATCTCGCGCACGATTGTGCCGGTCATCCAGTCCCATACGCGTAGTACGGGGTCGCCCCCACCGGAGACGAGACGATCGGGGACGGACGCGGGGATGTGCAAGGCGGAGACGAACCTTCGAGATTGTGAGTCGTCTGGAGCCTGTGAGATGCCGAGGAAAATACGCACTTCTCATTCCCCAAGCAGAATGACTCAATCTCGTACGCCTGCGGGTACCAGCTGACGCGGATATGCTCGTCGCGGTCGGCGGTGATGATGTAGCGCTCGTCATGCGTGAGGATGCACGCCGTGAGCAAGGATACATGGCCGAGGACCAAATCGCCGTTCGAGGGGTTCTCGTGCGAGGCAAGGCCGTCCTTCTCCCTCTTCTTGTCTTGCTCCTGCTTTTGTGCCTCGATGGGGGGATGGAGGGGATACCTATGAGGTCGCGAGTCAGTGACGAGGGTAATTGAGATGCTTGAGGGATAAAGACGCACGCAAAGACGTCCCCGAACTTGTCCGAGACTAGGATAGTCTGACCATCTTGAGTAAAGAGCACACTCGTGGCCTTCTTCGGGAGTTCCCTACGCTAGACGGTCAGCGCCATGATCGAGTTCCCCTGCGCACCACGTACCTCTCGCTCAGTAGCTTCAACGACTCAACCTCCCATACGCGGAGGCGCTTATCATCCGAGGACGTCGCCAGGTGCGTCTGCGCCTTATTCGCAGCGGCGACGCGGATAGAACCATTCGTCGACTTTTCAATGTCTTCGCGCTCAACAGACGCGACCACGGTGCCTGTGCTGCCTCTCAGTCAATACAGTTGCGATGGGTATACAGAGGGTGGCTCACGCGTTATCAAGTACAGTGATATGCGGCCCGGATATGCATATCGTTCGCGAGGGGGCCGGCAGGAGATGGGTGTGGGGGAACGACATGGTGGTCGATCACTTGGGTGATTGATTGATCGTTCATGCTCAGGTGATGAGTCACGCTATAGCCCACGTGCGAAGTTGAACTTGGTCGAAATCGAGCGCTATCCCAGCGAAATTGGGCGATGGGTGTCTTTCATACGTGGATTCACTACCGATATACTCCCATAGATTCTCTATGTCAGTTCCAATCTTCCTTCTCCGCCATAACTACCTTCCTGAGCACCCTCGGCCCCAGCTCGCCCTGCTCAAGCCCATTCGTCTTGTCCACCCACGGAATCGTCTCTTTCTCCGGCATAGGCCACTTCCACATTCGCGTATACTCCGTATCCTTATGCGAGAGCACGTCTAGGACATGCTTGCCGAGCACCGGGAGAAATCTGCCGTTTTTATTGAGGATCAGTGACCGATGTGAGCGATCAACAGACGCACTTGAACATATGCCCACTGCCACCGCTGACGACCGCAAGGCTATCTCCATACTTCGGCACGTAGTCGGCGAGGAAGTTGTTGTCGAGCGAGTCGCAGTACCAGCATAGTCGGGTGTCGACGATCTTGCCGTGTTCAGCGAGGTCGGGGAGGATTTCCTTGATCTATGGTGAAAGTCGTAAGTCAGAAAAGAGCACATATATTCTATGGGATTGAAGAAAGAGAACAGAAATGCTTACCGTATCCTTCACCACCTCGATCGAGATCACGGGCACCCGACTCTCCTTCACTTCCGTATACTTCGTCTTCGGGTAGCTGATGCGAAGCCCAGGTGCCAGAGGGTGTTCGACGAAGTTGGTGAACTGCGCGAGCGGTCAGAACGACCGGGATTTTGTGCATGCTCGCACGACTGAATTTTGCCGCAGCATGACTGTATCTTGAAACGAGAATCGTCACGAACCTTGATACCGCGGTACCCAATCTTGATAATTCCATCCTCCGTGCGCGGGAAGCCGTAGATATTCGCCCGAGGGGCGGCCTTCGCGTCATTAAAGCCCTTGGTCCAAACGACAGATCTGTAAGGAGTTTGTGAGCGCCATAGGATATCATTCGCTGCGAAGTAGTCACCGCTCAGGCGAGAACTTGTTCCACAGATCCGGGCGTTCGTCCTGGAGAACCGATGTTAGTTGCTCTGCTCGTAGCTCGTAGAATGGAATTACGTACCTTCGGCGGCAGCTGGATCTGCACTACCGAGCCCGCGGTCGTTTCCAATCGGTCGCAGACTTCGGGTAGCAGGGATGGCGTCCACCCGCCACAAGCCAGGATGACGATGTCTGCGCGATGTGTCTGCCTGATGCACGGCGGATGTAAAGTTTAGAAAAGGCGTAGAAAATAAATACATGAATGAGGCTCACCCGTCAGCTGTCTTCACACCGACGACTTTTCCTTCTTCCTTCACCAAGTTTACCACCTTGCCTGACTCGCCGAATACGAACTTGACGCCAGCCTTGGTGCAGAGATACTGCAACAAACATCAGAGTCAGCACCAAAATTTCGTTCGCGACGTAGTATAGAAGCCATATACCTGTGTGTAGGCGCAGGCCTTGTCTGCCACCGTGTACTGCACGGAAGGGTAACGTTAGCGACAGCCTGTATCTCCCAAGGTCTCCTTACCCCGCCGGTCATATCGAGCACGCCGTCGCCATCCCATTTGAAGACGGCGAGTCTGTCGAGTAAGCCTACATCGTTCTCGTAAGCACAGGCTCGTCTGCGAATACATGATTTGCTCTTACCCGCATCCTTCGCGCGCTTCTTGTCGTCCTCAGAGGATAGTATGTAGTGCTTGGACCGCTGCTCGTCGCTCAAAGTCTTCATACCCTCCTTCTCAAACTCCGTGACAGGCGCTGTCGGGTGGTGAGGGATGCGCACGACGCCGCACTCGTGACTGGAAGAGACTTGATGAGCAAGGGCAGAGGTGAATATACACGGAGAGCAAACTTACAAGACTGTCATCTCAGGCGTCAGCGCCTCCGGCAGGTCCTCTCGCGGAGTGGACGCGAGGTCCTTATTCCACTGCACCCAGATATCCCGCGCTTCGAACGCGAGCCTCTGGTAGCCAACCTCTTTGCCATCTATCGGCAGTGCCAGTCGAAAATATACAAGCAAATGTGCAGAAGGAGTACGCACAAGACGCCCGAAAGATCTTGTTCACGTCCGCGCTAGCGGCATCGCAGCCCTTGCTCGGCGAGTAGCCGTTCACGTTGTACGGCTGGTAGTCCAAGACAGTGACTGGAACTCCAGCACGAGCAAGGTGTAAGCTGGTTGATAGACCAGCAACGCCGGCGCCAACGATCAGTACGTTCTTCGACTTGAGGTCCTCCATCGGCGACAGTCCGAAAGCGTACGTGTACGAGTCGAGTGCGTGCAGAGAACGTCACAGGTAGGAGAAAGGGGTGAATGAATCCCTTCCTTCGACTTATAAATGCTCACGGCGCACGCCGCGGCTGTCCCGCTCGTGAGCACAACTTACCGACAGGGATAAGATACGGCGCCTATCGATTCGAACGCCGGGTTCTCGCCCTTTGCTTTGAAGTTGGCCTTCGATATAAGGAAAACTTTATCTTCTAGGATGCAAAGACCGCTTCCTTCAGTGTTCGCACGCCTCTGCCGAACCAACTGCCCGCGTCTCAAGGCCGAGAGAGGTGCTGGCGGGAAGTAAGGGGCGTGGGAGAAATGTCGGCATCTCCCGCGCCGGCAAACGGCGGGACGTAGCCACGAGCCTGTGAGTTGGCACCGACTTCGAGCGTCGTCCGCGAGGGCGAGATCGACCTATCCTGCCTACGCAGGGGAAATCCAGGCCTGCGAACATCACTATCAACAATCCTTACCCCTCATTTGCCTCAGCAAGCACCGACACCACTACCAGACGCTGCTTGAGTGAACCTGCATGACCTCTCAGGCGAATGTGCCTATCACCATCGACCTCGTCGACATACCAGACGGCCGTTCCGAGGACGCCGCGATAGATATTGACGCGCCGCACATAGCTGAACAATTCACCCATCTCACACCCGCGGAGAAGGCGCTTCGACGGGAAGAGTTGATCAAGGAGCGTCACAAGCGCCTCGCTCGCAGACGCAAGGACCACGAAGCAATGAATCCGAAGAAAACACCAAATGATCCAATCGTCATATCGGATAGCGACGAGGAAGCTTTGCAAGAGGTGCAGATGGTTAGTGTATTCTGCTTCTACGCTGCAAGCAATGTTGAAAAAAGCTGTCTTGTAGCCCAACCCTGGACAGGGCCCTCCACCTACTCCTGAAGAACGATCCGATTCAGATGTTGAGGTGATTGGTGCATTTCGGAACATCGCTCTCGGTCACAATAGACGACACTTGAAGAGACCAGCGTCTTCTGAGCCTCTTCGCGTAAGGTGAACTTTCTCGATATGATGAATAGAGATTACTGACAACTAGCAGGGGGGATCAACCCCAATGTCGAGGCCTCCTCCGTCTGTGAGCAAGGAGTCTGCTCGCCACGGGCGACAGAGGGAGC
>JAMQCK010000803.1:0-15570 GCA_024196135.1 Pleurotus ostreatus/Saccharomyces cerevisiae fusant | reverse complement strand
CTGTCCAGGTCGCGCACCGCCACGCCACGACGTCTAGCGAGCACGTTGTGCGTCGCCTTCAGCCGCAGGTACAGCGGGTTCTGCACCACCTTCACCCGCACCGTCGTGCACATACCCACACCGATGTTTGGGGGCACCGCTGCGAGCAGCTGGCGGCGGAGAGGTGATGGGTTGCGACTCCCCAGCCCGTGAGGGTTGAAGGGGTTGAACGCGGTGGTCGCACACTGCTGCAGGGCAGGGGGCGCGGGGGCGACGAGGGGGATCTCGATCGCGTCCCCGTCGTCGTCCGCCGCGAGGAAGTCACTTGCCTGATCCCACCCATCGCCTTCGACCTGCCGCCGAATGGTGACGTGTCGCGTGGGGAAGACGGTCGACACCTCCGCCTTGCTCGCGCGATAGCCCGGCGCCCGTACCGACCTCCCGCTCCGCCGCGACGCACCGCCCTGCTTGCGCCGCGCCGGCTCGTTGAACTCGTACGGCGACGCCGTCGGGACCGATGAGAATAGCAGCGCGCCCGCGTACGCCCGCTGGAAATTCTGCGCGTACGACAGGACTTGGGACACAAGACCCGCCTGCGCGTCGGTCTTGGGGCTGCAAGTCGAGGGCGCGAGATCGCCGTCCGCGCGCGCCGCAGAGCGTGACTCGTGAGCCACGGCCGGCTCCGAGACTGGCAAAGGCAGCGGGCTGTCGTTGACCGGTACCGGGGTGAGATGGCTGCGGCGATGAGTCGGGCAATACCTGCGCGTGACTGCGATCTCCGCCGGCTCTGAGACTGTTGGCTTCAACAACCAGCTCCCCAAGACCGACCTCCTCTTCGGCGGCGACGTGACCATCGGTGACGTCGCGGGTGTCGTCAACGCCGTCGACACGCTCGAGAACGACGAAGCTGACGAAAACGACAGCCAAGAGCCCGAGCGCGACGGACCTGAGGATGTCGAAGACAGCGATCGGCCAGACGTGGTGGACGACACGGACGACGACGACATCGACTTCTCGCAAGCTGGGCACGCGACACTCCCTCTCCTGCTCACCGCGGCCCCCTTCCCCTTCCATCTCTTCTCTGCCTCCGCTGCAACCACCTCCGCCTCCGTCAACAAACTCGTCAATAACTCCCTCTCTCGTCTCTCCTTCCTCGTAGGTGTCGCGTGGGGTGTAGAGGGCGAAGGCGAGGATCGTGTATGTGGCAATCGCTCTCCAGAATCGTGAGGGAATAGCTGGCCGTGCATGCTCCTAACGACATCCTTGAACGGGACCACAACCTGCGACATCTCGGGGACAGGCTGATCCAGGGACATCGATAGCGACGACTTCTGGCGACTATGACTCGGCGCCGGCTGCAAGGGTGGGCAGTCGTAGAGCGTGGGCGATCGATGACGGGTCGGAGTCGGTGATGTTCTGGTCGGCGAGAGCTCCGCGTACGACACCACTGGTCGCTGCCGCCGGCGAAGATTCTGCTTGACCATGAGGATTCGCTCCGCCTCCAAGCGCCTCTCCTCAGCCTCTGCCTCTAGGCGCCTCCTCTCCGCCATCTCGCGCTCGAATCGCGCGCGCTTCTGTTTGATGAGCACGGCCTGACGGCTCTCCGCCATCGCTCTCCTGCCGTCCTCCCACACCTTCTCGCAGGCCTTCAAGCGCTCCTCGCGTGTTCGGGCCTTGATTGTGGCGGGCATAGTCGATGAGCTCGCCACGGCGCAAGGCGTGCTTATATCTTCGACTAGCCGGCCGTTGGGGACAAAGCAGAAGTCGAAATCTTCGTCCTTGACGGCCGCAATATCCGCTTCTGTTATGTCTCGGTAGCCCTTGAGTTTCAGTAGCAGTATCTTGGCCGTGTGCATGTCTTCGAGAGCATATGCGGTATGTACCCGGTCCGCGAGTGACACCGGATCAGTGTCAGCGTCCTCGGACGGGGTGGTCGGCGCGGATGGGGTGGGTGGCGTTGGTGGTGAATTGGGTCGTGATGCGGACAGGTGTGGTGGTGGTGAACATGATCGTGGTGCAGAGGGCAAGGGCTGACGCGTCGTGGCCTTGAAGGGCACGCTTGTCGGCAGCGCTCTGCACGTCTTGGCGGCTTCGGGGACGAGGACCCGCGCGCTCTGGTGTTGAGTGGTCGTCTCGCGCTTGTGCGCCACATAAGTGTGTTGTCGTTGCTGGTCGTGGCCAGTGGCGGTGGCTAAACGGCGCGCCTGGACCCGGCGCTCCTCTGAGGCCTTGCGGGCGACGGCGGCACGCGACACCTGTCGTGAGCGTCCGCGGGCCTGTATTCGCTGGGGCGGACCGGGCGGGGCGACGATGGGGAACGACGCAAGCATGTTGGTGAAGTTGGGGGGAGAAAGGGAAACAGGAGCGGTGCGATTGGGCTGTTATGTATAACATCACTGTAAGGAGATCTGCCTCGAGGCAATCAAGATTGCAACGCACCTTAGCCTGTGCTATCCTCGTGTATCCGCCTCTAGCTGTGCTCAACAGCGCCCGCAACGTCCGGGCATCGTAAGATTCGGGCTTGACGTCGATGGCGACGGTGACAAGCAGAATAGAGTGTCGTGCGAACCTTCGAGGCGAGTGATACCGAAAGCGTCACGTGCAGCGGAGACACCTCTTTATCGGCCACGCCGTCGGGGAACACGTCAGAAATCAGAGTGCGGCGGCGGTTTCTCCCCAAACACTGTTCTCGGAGGCCTCGTCGCGGTTGCGGATAGCCTGGGCGACGCGCCAGCGAGCTCCCCGCGCTGCTACATCATCTTCACGGCGGTGGGCAGTGTGCGTGGGACCGAGTACGCGCTTCCCGCTCTTCGGGATCTCATTCCCTTCTGCGGACAGGCTCCAGGCGTTTCGCCGCGACAATCGCGGATGCGCCTTGCAAACACATGGACTCATATCTCTATCTTCGCCTCGTTTTCGCAGGATCTCCAACGGTGGGTGCGCTCGAAGTCCAGAGAACCCAGCTACGACCTTGGCGCTGGGAGAACTCCCGACGCCCTGGCCGCGGAGCCATGCTGTCTACGCTAGGACCCGAAATTTACCAACGAATATTCTGCACCGAAATCCGCCCGCTGCACTATGGTCCGCTTTGCTGGCGTGTCTCTTACCTGCTCGCTTGAGGTCCCGAATTACAGCCTCGAACGGTGTCGAAACCCCTGGCCCAGTACGTTCCGAAGGCTCTTACTCTGTGCTGACTCTAGCGCTTGAGTTACTGGAGCTCGCCGTATCTCTATGGTTGCTCGTGTCACCTCATTCATCGCCCTGCGCTATTATAACGAGCGGCGTCCGCCCATCTCACTGCAGATGTTGGCTACCGTACACACCCATACAACCTGTATCAGCGTCCCCACGTCTACTCGTGCCACCTCGTCGCTGGCTTCCAGATGCGGCTGTCGGTAGCGTTTGCGACCAAACTCCACTTCGGCCTGTTGAACACTCGCCCAACCTTAGGCTTCACCGCTATTCATCTCGCACTGATCCTGATCCTAATCTGCTTACTGCGTACGACGTCGCGACGGGCGCTATCCCGCCTTCGTACGCGCTTTCCCGCCGGACATGACCTGCCGATATATGCGCTTTCGCGGCCACGCCTCACCCGTCCCTCAACGTCACCGATAAGGAGGTCAGTGAACAGCTAGAAGGAGGGCGTGTGCAAGACCCGACGCTCGTTCCCACAATGACTGGTCGTGCGATGTCGAAATGACGCGGCCTCTGGTTGTCTGCCGCCACCGCGTGCCCGACGGCTTTGACAGCGCTGCGTACACGACGCTGGACAATGACCAAGCCGCCGCCACCAGTGACCGATAATCACTGGAAAGTACCTATCTGAACCCCGAACGTCAACATGCCCTTATGCGCCCGCAACATCGACTACAACGTGTACGCCTCCCTGTCCTGCCTCCTTATTGCCCTGAGCGATAGCTAATGGTGATTGCTAGATGTAGCAAAGATCAAAGATGCCTCAAGCGAAGTTACAACATGCGTCCTTGATGCCCGGCGAGCAGGCCATCGCTGAGGCAAGCCTAAGTAGACCTTCCAGCAGCACCGTCGCACGCGCAACAGCACAGTTAGTAGGCCGCGGCTTGACTCACTCAGATACCTATCGTTCCGAACATCTCGCTCGGAGCATGCTCGGAAGGCGCCTTTCGCCTAAGTGCTCTTGTAACGCCCTCAAAGATGCGAGTTGTCGTCCTCCCGCGTAAGGCAAGTGCAGCCCCCTCTACCGTCAATCTCCAACTTCCTCTTCTATCGAACGCCCACACCCTTCTCCTCATCCGACTCGGACGCTATACACTAGAGTGGTGATCTGTGGCAACCTCAGAGTTCGACGTTGTATGCAAGCACTGAATGGTTGATAGAGCAAAATGCCCTCAGCCGCGATGGTCTCACAAGAGTCAAGTTGTTCTCCGCTCACAGATGCGCGCCGCTCCAACACCGCCGGCTGCTTCCACCCTCCAGCTTCCCCCGGACCGGCATCGAACTCCGTGCTCACGCGTCTGCCGCCCACCCTCGCTCCGAGCGACAGCCCGCCACAAACGGTCGACCGCGACCACAAGACGAGCAGCTGCCTCCCCATAACGCCGGCGTACCTCTGGGCAAGTTTCGATGGCGCACCTGCGCACTCACGCTGCGTCATCCAGCCGATAGCCGATCCCCTGCTGATGCCCTTCTGCGCGCCTTGGGCTGGCACGCCGCCGCGGGTGCCTTGCGTGCGGGGCGCCGCGTCCTGCCGCCCCGCGGGACGTCGATCATAAAGGCACTGCTTGGCTGGGCTAGAATCAGGACGTCCTCTGCGCGCGCACGCCGTCGCCTCGTTGCGCGCCACCCTGGCGATTTGTCTAGGGTGCCATGCTGGCGCGAAGGGCGTCTATCGAGCATCTAACCGCGCGTCTGACACTGCATCTTCCCGGACCTCGAAGTCGACCTATCGTCAACATGGTGAGGCTTCCGCAGATGGCTAAATCATGCAGACAATTCGTCACATCGTCCTCGCTTTTTGGCCCTCTTTTCTAGACGCTTCCTCGTCGCGCATTCTCTTCATCGATTTTCTCTGGACCTGAACCACGGACAGCATGGGCCGCAGAGGTCGTCGCGCGCTATGGCGGCCCGGATCGACAACGCCAGCGGCGGCGTGCGATAATGACCGTACACGCCGACATAGACGCCTTCCTCAACATGCGGGCGTCTTCCTTAACCCATGGCCCGCCGATCCCGACAGCTGATAGACCTGCTTCTTCCGATTCTCTATGTGCTCATCTACGCGGTGGCGGTTTCTTCGCGCGGTGGCGTGCTCCAGGGGACGCGGCGTGGTCACCCTTGATCTGCTTGGGGTCTCGCAGTCGCTCCCGGGACGGCGCTCCGGGGTGCAGCTATGTTGAGGGGCGCGGTAAGTAGCGCGCAGATAATCGATGCTTCGGCGTGTAAATCGATACGCCATCATGAAGGGCTTGTGGAGATCCATGAAGGGGGCCATTGAGCAGATATGAACTTCGTTTCGGCGAAGCTGCGCGATGCGATGAGAGGGAGGCCATGTTCGCGCTAGACTCTTGCCTGGCGCCTTCTGTGGTTGGATCATGAAGAACGTGTCTTCCGCGCCTAATCATTGCTTGACTTCTGCGCCTACTTCATTATGACCTCGAGAGAGGTCGCTGCGTGCGAGCAATGCTTCGAAGTCGGATAGGCATGGCAAAGTTTTGCCCGGGTTGAAAAATCTTATCTGCGGTCACGAGCCCGGATCTATATTTCAGCGTGGGCCTGCTGTCATTGCAATGGCACAGTCATGAATCCAGCCTGTTCTTTATCCAGCGAGTACTTCGTGCCTCAGTATTCAGCTCGGCAAAGGCAGCGGGGATGTCAATTCCTCCAGGAAATAAGAAACATGCAGCTGTCTTCGGCTGCTAGGTTGCAATTTGCGGGACAATAGAGCCATATATCCCCTTGCAAGAGGTAGGCATAGACTTTTCTGGGCCAAAACCTTTCTCGCCTTATGTTGGCATCGCGCCAGTCGACTTCAGGCATCGAGAGCTAGAAAAGTCTCCGTTGAGGAATACAGCCATCTCACTACTACGATGTCCTAGTAAGTAACCATCTTGCTCAGACCAATGGTCTGCGTTGTAGCGTGAAGACATATTACCTAGGTAAGTATTCAGAAAGGTCCAGTCTCAGTGCTCTTGCATACCTCTGCAGCGTTGCGTGCAAATAGGAGGGGTCAGAGGGAGTACATCAACCGCCTCCAAAGTGGCCAAGGAGCTCTACACTACCTATGTATACCCTCCATCGCGGCCATTTGTGGCACAAGCAAGGACACATTGTCCAAATCCGGGTTCCCATTGTCTCTATTCCCATTTAGGTTAAGGCGCCTATCTTATCTTATCCGCCGATCACTGAATGCGGAGAGAGCGGTCATGGCTGACACAATGCTGTCCCGTGCACCCATGGCGCCACAGCCGGCGACATGGACCTGGCAACAGAGCCTTGTGTCTCTTGCCACCATGTCCGAGCAGATTCAGCGACCGCAAACGCCGAAGGACGAACCTGCGAAGGAAGATTCCCAACCAACGTCGTCGACGGAGCGGATTGATGGTGCCGGAGGCAATCATTCGGAGGACAAGGATGCGTCGAGCACGACGGACGTACCTGACGACAACGCTCCCGATGCAGCTGCGAAGCGTCCGCCTAATCCGACGCGCTTCTCGGCGCTTGCTACGGCGGTCGCAAGCTTCACTGGGACTCTCAGCAAGAATCTCAGCTTGAAGCGACAGCAGAAGCCGCCGATCGTGTTCCCTCCGCCGTCATGGAGCCTAGACGATCTGAAGAACGAGGGTGCGGGCACCGTCGTTACGCCCAGCGCAACTCCGTCTACCCCTCCTTCGACAGAGGCTGACGGTGCACCAGCGAGCTCGGCGACGCTGACCCCGGGATGCGGCCCAACCCAAGACTCCAAATCCCCCATCGCACCTCTGTCCACCGACAAGCCTGTGCCAGAACCAGACCCATCTGAGGCGCAAGACGCACCTGAGCCTCAGACCCTCGCCCAGCGCATCCGCGCCATGATCGCTGTACTCCCTCCGCCCACCAGCAACCCAACATCGCGCGCCGCGTCGCCGCCACCGCCGGATGATGCTACCAACCCCACATCGCAGCCCCCGAAGGAAGGCTCATCTGACGCGCCACCGATCCCCTTGCTGGTCGGCGCGGACTCGAAGCTCATGAAGTGGCTCTCGTCCGAGGGCGTGATGACGGGCTCGATTAACAAGGGGAAGGAGAGCGTGTGGAGCGCTCTGCAGCGGTTGAAGCAGCCGACGACGTATGGAGGTGCGACGCAGACGGTGAATACGGATGGAGAGGCAGGGGAGGCGGGGAAGGATGGCGAGGCAACGGCGCGCCCTCGAGACGATGATGACAACGCGAGCTGCATGGTCTATGCCGATCTTCAGCCCAATCGCGATTCCGTCCTTGAGCTCGCCGGCGAGGAGCTGGAATACGTCGAGGACTCGGACGCCAGCCGTTCGGACACGCCTGGTCCTGAGCCAAAGGGCAAAGACGAGGACACTGCGCCGCCGGGGTCAGACACGAAGAAGGGAAAGGACAAGGCAAAACACACCAAGGAGGTCCACGTCTGGGTCCCCAGCGCCGAGAAGCTCTCCGTCGAGGCGCTCTGGTGGGGCTACCGCCTATACCTCCCGCCACCCGTCATGCAGGTCCTCGACGACTCGCGCATCGCGGCCGCGAAGAAGGGCGCAATGATCACCGCCGCTCTGAAGTGGGTGCTCGACCATATTCCGACAGCAATATTCCCGCCTGCGATTCGGCCGGCGATGACGATCTTGAAGCGGCTGACGCCGTATCTGAGCTACGTGGGTGTGTTCGTTGCGTGGAGTTGGGGCGCAATCAGCGCGAGGGATAATGGTGGGTGTAGTTGCACTTGATGTGGGGATGAGAGCTGACTATCTGAGCAGGTAATGGTGTGGTCTTGACGGCCACTTGGCTGCTGCCTGTAGCATTGATCCCGTCACCCTGGGAGGAACGGGTCAGCGAGATGGGTATTGCTGACAAGCTACCCAACGCCGAAGAAAGTAAAGCCAAGGAGGCCGAGAAGACGAAGGAAGACGCACCATCCAAGAAGAAGAAACGTGGGCGGCGTGACAGTCTCACGAAGTGGGAGGAGATCAAGAATAGGTTGCTCAGCTCGAAGCAATGAGTTTTTCCCTCTCGCTCGGTTTCTCGCCGCTTTTTCTTCCTTCCTCGCTTTGAGTTAGATGGATGACACTAAGATAGGACTATACCCCGGATATGAACTATTACTATATGCGTGTACCTACTAGTAGCAGACCCGCAATGTATGGACCTTGGACGGAACACGGTAGCGACATAGAATGGCCGCACAGACCTTATTCACGTTGGCGATGGACTTCCCGCTGACGACAGGCAAGACATGCGGTAGCAACCTGGCAACGAATCTGGAAATAGTCGTAGTGCCTGCCAACAGGAGGCTTTAATATCGACTTGGTTTGTCCGCCAAAAGAGGGAATTCCGCGTCGCCTGGCAACGAGCGACCAAGCTCAACCAAATAATCCGAAGATGGAAATTCCGCGTCCCAGAATGGGAATTTTTTCCATCAGCGATCGAACCCAATCCATCACGAGAGCAATCGAGGACAAGGAGCAATCGACGCAGGTCCTCCTTTGTCGCCTTATATCAGGGCCCGCCATGGCCGCTCTCCATCACCACCGCACTTCGCCCCGAAGACCAGCGCCTCTCAGAGCCCTCTACTTCCCGCTTATAAGCACCTCAGCAACTCACCAGCAATGGCTCTCACTGCTATCCACAACGCCACCGTCCCCCGCCGCCACCGCGCTACCAAGTGCACCTACGCCCGCAAGGGGACCAACGAGCGCGTGAAGGCCTCTACCAAGCGCCGCATGCAGCCCAAGTTCGCGGTCGTCCAGTGCCAGGCCGGTGTGCCTGTGCGCGATGCCGCCTCCAAGTCCGCGGTCAAGCCTGTCGCCCTCCCGCGCACGCTCTACCGCCCCCAGTACCAGCCCATCTCTCAGGATGCGCTGAAGGCTGTCCTCCCCCAGTGCGATGACATCTCTCCTGCCTTCGTGCAGGAGCAGCTTAGCGCGAACGGTACACAGTACGTCTTCGATCATTCGCTTCATTAGAGCTTTGAGCTGACTTGTACTTTTAGAATGTGGAACACCGTTCGCAGCACCCGTGTAGCGATGCCCGCCGGCTCCCAAGTTCCTCAGGAGCTCCCTGTTGTCGTCAACGACGCGTCGACCTCTGCCCCCACCCACATCATGGCTGTCCATGGCCCTGCTGCCTCTAACGGTGTCCGCCCCGTTATGCTCTACCCCGCCCACGCCACCGTCTTGGCTGCCCACTGCGCGCGCCTCCCGGCCTTCACCCCTTCGCCCACTGACGTCGTCCCCGAGACCGTCCCGGCGTCCATGACTATGCCCGTCCGCCGCCTCTCGCTCCCCGCGCCCCACATGTTCGGCACCGTCCTGCAGTACCTCTACGAGAAGGACGCGGAGGCTGTGCTCCAGTCGCTCCTCCCCGTCGCTCTCCCCAACCTCGAGGAGACCGCGGAGTTCCCGATGGTGGCCCTCGCCAACGCGATCGCGGGCTTGGAGTCGCCCCAAGCGCTCCTCAAGGAGTGCATCCACCGCGTGCACGGCCTCTGGCTCGATGTCTGCGCCCTCGGCATTCACGACATGGCGCTCTACGCCACGATGGACCTCGCCTGGGAGACCCTCCTCATGGCACTGGCTATCAGCACCCGCGAGACGACTTGCGCGCTCTGATCCATTCATGCTTTGTATCTTGCTTTCCATGCTATCTCGCTTTCGGTCTGCACTGCATCGCATCTGCTATGGACTCGCGCATTCGTATCCTTATTCATATGTACCCCAGTCCTCAATTACCAATTACTATATGCTGTATGAATACCTACCTGTATACTTGTACTCTATGCGCCCTCAATGGCAATCTTTCTCGAGTCTCTCATTTGCGTGACACGGTCTAAGGATGCCTGAAGCCGGTCTAATGTGGTCACCCGCCATGGATGAAATGCACCATGGCCTTTTCGGCCAACGTTGACCAAATGCAACGTACAAGTCTGCACATGATGTCTTCCGCGGACTCTCGTCCTCCATTGCTGCTCGGGCCTGGCAAAGGAAGGCGACCAAAGGACCTGATCTCGAACTGTGACAAGGAACAAGCATGATCAATGATGACCGGACCGCCAACCACTAGTCCCTTCTCGTGCGATCATCCTCCTCAGCTTGTCATTTGCCATATCACAGCCGCCCTATGTTCGCCCGAACGCAGCGTGCCGGTCATGTCGGATATGCCCTCCACATCTTGACAGAACAACAATCAGCCGACGGGCGTCAAATACAACACACTGCTCCTTGACCTCTGCCGTCATGGCTGGCGTACGCAAGGAAACTCATATGGGCTTGGGCCACGGCTATGGGCCATGGTCGTACACCTCGATGAAGGAGCCGCAACTGAGCGCGGAGCTCGCGCGCGTCGCGGGCGCTAGTCTGGTCGGGGACACGTACTCGGTGTCCTTCCAGCCATTCGCGTCCGCCGACAGCGAGAACGAGGACCGCTTCACAATCATAGATCTCAAGGTCCATGGTCGTCTGTGGCGCCTACGCGGGATCTTCGATGGTGCGTATCGCTACTTCCCCCACATCATCATGATCAGCTGAAGCGCGTACTTCCCCAAGGCCACAACGGTCCCCTCGTCTCCACCTACATCGCCAACCACCTCCCCTCCCGATTGCACCGCGCGCTATCTGCCACCCACAAGCACGACCCCGTGTCCATATCCCAGACGATCCGCACCATCGTCACGCAGCTCGATAAGTCGATCATCAGCTTTATCCAGGAGCTCTTCCCCTCGCAAGCGTACATCACGCGCTTATCCGACGATGAGATACACAAGATAATCAGGGAGGACGCCCGGCACGGTAGTGGGAGCGATAGATTGATGCGTGGCATCCAGGGATCTACGTTGCTGCTTTCCTTGGTTGATCCGGAGGGGAAGAATCTTTGGGTAGCAAGCTTGGGGGATTGTCAAGCGGGTTCGTACGTACCTTGATCATGCTGCTCAACGCTAACGTTCTGCAGTGCTCTTGTCGCGTATGGCGAACGGCACCTGGGAGTCTGCGATTCTCAGCTCGTACCACAACGCGTCGAATCCTACTGAGATCGCGCGCTTACGAAAGGAGCACCCTGGCGAAGAGCGCGACGTCGTCTCAAATAGCAGGGTACTGGGCATGATTGCCGTGACACGAAGTGAGCTTCATGTGCTTCCGGTCCCTCTGGAAGGTGCTGATGTCAACTTTCAGGTATAGGTGACCTCCCATATAAACTGCCGGCAATATACACCTCGCGAGTCTTCCCTCGAATACACACCGAACACCCTCATGCGATGACCGCCCAGCAACAACACATCCTTCCCCTCCTCAAAACCCCGCCCTACCTCAGCAGCGACGCCGACGTCCGCCACGTCGACCTGACCGCGCGCAAAGCCACCTCGCACTACCTGATCCTGTACTCCGATGGGCTCATGGACCTGTACAATAATGAGTCCCCTGCGAGCGTCGCCGCGCGCGTTGTGCAGGTCGTCACGCAAGCCATACGCTTCAAGAGCGACCTGGCGCTGGCGGTGCTGATGGACGGACTGGGGCATACGACGTCGAAGGCGGAAAGCCATCCGAAGATCGATATGGACAAGGTGTCGCGAATGATGACCGTGGAGATGACGGAGAAGTATATGGACGATACGACAGTGTTGGTGGAGAAGATACGATGAAGGGGTTGACAGCCTCACGAGACGGACTCATATCAGCACGATAGCTTCCACACACACACACAGTACAATAATAATCGATATAATCCGTATCTAGCACGTATCTATACAGTCTAGCACAATATCACTGTACACCTGCTCATCTTGCCACGATAGCCAGTGGGGGCCATAGCGCCAAGATCCTGCACCTCCCCACCTGCCTACAACTTCTTCGTCTTCCTCTCCTTAGTCGTCAGCCTCCTCTTCGCATTCTTCATCTCCGCATCAAACTGCTCCTTCGTCGCTTTCTTCTCCACCCGCCGCGCCTGCCTCTCCGCCTTCACCGCCGCCTTGCGCGCCTTCTTCTGCTCGGCGGTCTCGTTCTTAGGCCGGGCGATCGTCTGGCGGTGCGTGGCCTCGGTCTCGGTGTCGGACCCTGACGAGTCGTCGTCGAAGGAAGGCTTGGTGGATCGGGAGTGAGGGGCAGGTTTTGTGGAAGGGTTGGACGATGGAGGAGTGACGATGGGGAGGCCGGTCTTAGGATCAAGAGCAATGTGGGGAACGGCGGCCTTTTTTGTGCGCCGGGTGGCGGATTCGCGAGCGCGGATGAGGCGGGGGTGGTTTTCGAGGTTGGAGTAGGTTGCTGAGTGAGCGAGTAAGCATCAACCTGAAGAAAGAACGAGAGACGACAAGACATACACAAAATCGACTCGCAATCCCACTGGTCCTCCTTCTCGTCCTCCGAGTCCGACGACAGCTCATCGTCGTTGGGATCACGGCCGGGCGTCTCTCGCAAGTCAACCTCGCGCACGGTCCCCAGAGCGCGTCGGAATGTATCGAGCTTCTCCACGCCCGTGTCGCCCTCGAGCTTGTGCTGCATTTTGCGCCCGAGAAGCTCAAAGTCGTTCAGGAACTCGTCCATCATGTCCTCAAAGTCGGGTCGAGAGAGGATGAGGTCGGGGACTTCGTCGATGTCGTCTTCATCTTCATCTTCGTCCTCATCATCCTCATCGCCGTATTCTTTTGCCATGACCTGGGTGAGGCGTTATGTGAGCGAGGACAGAATACAAGTGTAGGGAAAGCGTACCTGATCGTATTGGGAGTCGAGGGTTTGTAGGGTATCCGTACGGTGAAGGGAAGAGCTGCTCATGCTGTAGCCAGACGCGTCACTGGTGCCCTTGCGTCGCCGCTTCTTGGCGCCGATGACAGACATGGCAGGAAGGGTACCGATCGTGTCGCCCCCCTCCGATCGGAAGTCGTCAGTACTCTTGAGGTCGTCGTCGACGTCGGCCTGCTTCTGCGCCTTCTTGAAGCGAGAGAAGCGTTCCTCCCAGCCAAGGTCCTCCTCAGCTACGTCCTCCTCATCCTGAGCAGCGGGAGTCTCTTCTTCGAGGCCCTCCTCGGCGAACTCGAAGGTGACTTCGTCAGGGTCTGCGCGCTCGCCCTCAGCGACAAGTTCCCCAAAGAAGTCATCCTCAAGGTCATCGTCTACAAAAGCATCGTCCTCCAAAGCCTCAAGAACCTGGCGGAGATGGGGATCCATGTCCGGCTGGAAGACGGAAAGACTCTCGGGTATAGCCTGCTGCGATTCATAGTTGCGAGGGAGTTCTGTCGTAGAGGCGAGGACGCCGTCGGGCAGGTCCTTGAGCTGGATCCCTATGTTGTCCCTATCCTTGACCTTCTTCTTGGCAGCGGCAGGGGCTTCGATGAGGATACTGTCAACGCCTTCCTCCTCGACACCTGCCTGGCGCAGATGCTGCATGTAGTCGTACTCGGTGTCATCGTAGTAGATGCCGTAAAGCGCAGCCTCGCCGACGTTGGGGCGCTGGTTGGTCTCTGCAGGGGTGAGGATCTCCTCGAGCTCTGCGCGACTTTTGCCCTGTACCGTATCAGTGCATTGTTCCCCCGATCATGATTGCATGCACACCTTCTTTTCATTCTCGCGCACAAAGGGCCTTAGGACATGCTGACTGGCATCGGGGTCGTGGATAAGTGGATCGCGCTGCGATCTGTGGACGAGCTGAAAGTGTTTCGCGCCCGGCTGGCGGTAGATGGACTTGGACTTGGGGGGCATGATGGCGGAGGAAAAACAATACGCCCACGCTAAGCGCCCACATTGTGCTTCCGAAAATGGAAATCTGGACACGCGGACGGCGTTACGCGTGCTGAGTCAGCAGGCAGTGTCACCTTGCTCTCAACCATCCACCGAATCAGCCAGCTCGACCTCAACGACGCCCGGACGCGCTTGGAGTCGGCAGGATATCGCTTTTAGAACACTGGGGACGCCGCTGTAGACGCGAAATCGGGCATGTCGACACACGCTTTGGCGCGCGAGGCGCATCGACGCGGGTTCACCATATGAGTACCATTCCTTCAGCAGCGCGCGAATGGTCCTGACACCGTTTGCCGTCTCTACTAGTCACCAAAAAGTTGTCTTGGAGATTGATTTCGGGGGGACACTATGGGTTCGTGGCAAAGGAGGGCGCGTCGCAAACTGGTCGCTTATTCACACCCCAGGGCTACACGGAGCTCACCATCTATCCCACGACCAAGGACCTGAAGACGATCCACATGCACTCGAGGCAATGCAGTGCGTGTACAGCGGCTTTGGACGCGTATCGTGAACTGACGACGGACTTGCGTAGCCATCCAGAAAGTCACAGTCGGCGGCCACCAAGCGGAGTTTGTCCACAATGACTACATCGCCAATATTTCCCTCCAGGGAGAGAACTGCAACGATCCTCATCGGCACGCCGAGCTCAAGCGAAAGGTGTACTCTGCCTATCAAGACAGTGACGAAGGCGAGCTGTCAATCGCCATCCCCAGCCAAGTCTCTCTTCGGGCCTCAAGCGCCTCGATGCCCGGTACCCAGGGGACTACTAGTGCGTGGCAAAAATTGTTCGCAAAACTCATTCTGACTCGTCCTTCCACCATAGCTGCCACACCTGAGCCGCACACCCCCGGGGGCGCCCACGCTCCAAACGCGACAGAATTTGCCCCCATCATTATCAACATAGCCTACATGCTTCGTAATCCAGCGGACGGTTTTCAGTTCGTGCTGCCGTCCGACGCGCACCCATACGTAAGTAGCATACAGGCTGGTGCCTGCACTTCATTGACGATTTGTGGCCTCGTAGCGTGTTCCGCATTGCTATACCACCCCCTCTTCACCCGATGCCGCTCGATGCTGGGTTCCGTGCATCGACAACGTGTGGGAGAAATCCACTTGGGAGTTCGAGATCGTTGTGCCACGGTATTTGGAGGAGGTAGATCCAGACGAGGAGACTGGCGAGACCTCCGCGAGTCCAACAGTGGTTGTATGCAGTGGTGAGCTGATGGAACAGGTACGTATAGCTCATCGGAAGCCTGGGTTGAGGCTAACGGCACCAGGTCGCCCACCCCCACAACTCGAACAAGGTCATCTTCGTCTTTTCACAGCCTGTCCCGACGTCTGCGCAGCACATCGCTATCGCCGCCGGGCCCTTCCACGTTATGCCCATCGCTCCCGATGCCTCTGCAGACGATGCCACCGGAAGCACCCAGACGCCCATGCATGCCTTCTGCCTTCCCGGCCACGAGGCAATGCTGGCGACGACCACCTCCCCTCTGCGCTCCGCCATGAGCTTCTACTCTACGGAATGCGGCTCTTATCCGTTCGGCTCGTACAAGGTCGTCTACGTGGACGAGATGCCAAAGCAGCGATTTGACAGCGCCACATTATCTTTGATCACGGTCGACTCCCTTCATGGTGACGACGCTATCGAGCAGGCCTACGAATCTCG
>JAMQCK010000801.1:0-15581 GCA_024196135.1 Pleurotus ostreatus/Saccharomyces cerevisiae fusant | reverse complement strand
GCCTTCATCGTCAAGAAATGCGGGTGACCAAGTAGCTTCGACCTGTTTGAGGGGCGGCCATCCACTGCAGACGACGGGTCGGCGTCGGGATCGGGGGGCTAAAAAAGGTAGATGAATTATTGACGCAGAATACTACTGATATACGAACCGCAGAGGGTAAATGCCACTCTTGAAGGGAACCAAGGGATGATTGCGAGTAGGGTATCGGGTTGAGCTCGGTATAGTCCGTGCTGCTCGACATGGCAGCAGTCGGAGGGGGTAAAGGGAGAGGCAAGTTCTCGACCTTCACCGTGGGCGCAAGTTCCGGTTGCGTAGATTGCGCGCGGGAAGGCAGGGCGCTTTCTAGTTCCAGCGGATCGACGTCCTCGTCGTTCGCGGGTTTGGGGAAGGGCGGTAGAAAAGAGGGAACATAGTCGGGCGCGTTCCAGCCGTTCTTTTTATGTCGTTTGTGTGGATGAGGGGATGGGGGTGTGGGGAGTTGCAAACGTGGCGACGGTACTCTGTGCTGCGGGTCGAGGGCGGGCGGTTGGCCCTCTTCGCGCTCAGAGCCGTGGGTCGTATCCATTGGTTCAGCTTCAGATCTCTGAGCAGGGATCTCTTCCTCTTCGCTCTCTGAGTCAGAAGTTGAATAATCCGCGTCCGGATCCAGTGGCGCGTAAACCAGCGGGATCGTGTCATCGTGGTCCTGCTTGAGGCCATCTGCAAGATGAGCTGTGCGATATGAGTTCAAAACGTTATTATGGGCGAAGGGGGGCCACGCACCATGCATTTCCACCAGTTCTTCCATGCGCCGAGTGGAGGTCGACATTCTCGGGGTGTAACCCGCACGCGCCATATCAACCGCCTCTCCCTGCACATAGTCCTGGAGCTCCTCCAAGCTGAATCCCAAGTCTTCTATGGCGTGTAGGGCATCGTGTACGTTGATGGACGAGCGACCGGCGTGCTGTGCGTACTGAGCGCAAGTCTGCGCGAGGACGAGATAATAGCGCGCAAAAATGTCTGCGAGGATATGGGTTGCATTGGAGGAGGCTCTGGAGAACGAGTTCGCGTGCAGAACGCGGTGAACAGTCGATTCAACAAGCTTCTGCGTCGCGCCGTCCATGGCCTTGACGGTCGCGGACAAGAACAGGAACACGCGGATGACGTTACGAAACACGTGCAAATATGTGTCCTAATGGACCTCACGGTTGAACATTGCTCGGCCTCCTGCCCAAGCTCATTCAATCGCGAGCTTACATGAGTAGTCTACAGATATTAGCTAGTCTAGCTAGGTAGGGTCAGGTCCACCCTACTGGTGCGGAAGCGCCATTGGAGTTGACTCTTCTTCCCGCGCTTCGTCCATGCCCTCAGCCCAACCGATACTGGCTGAGGATGCGAAGGATTTCCACTTGACACAGGGTCGGACACCGTAGCCGTTTGGTTCTCCGCCGATGGTATGTGCCCTCCAGACCTGTCCGCCACAGTAAAGTTCGAATACGACAGATACTCGTTGGTTTTGAGTTCATCGCTGCCACCTGATACCATGCCCAATCACCACCTCCCTCCCAAGGAATAGCCGTTTCGAGGTCGGAGCGAGTTGTGTTCTGCAATGAGATGACGTCTTGCGAGGTTTCACTCGTCGACCCGAAAAGCGGCTAGTAATTCACTTCCGTTGCGCCGTTCCAGCTGGCGCATGTGGTCGTCGAAGGGGACGTTGTGACGTTGATGGAAGGGATCTCTGTAGGTAGTCCTGCTCACTTGCAGGGCAATGCTCGATTCGGGCGTCGCTATTCAGTTACCCAAGGTCACAAGAACAAAGAAAACACGCACAGCTCGAGATTGAACCATCGTCCAGCAGCCCAAATCGTGCGGCGCATATCATGTCCCCCTCAGAAGTGTATTCTGATGTATACGGGACTTGCCCCCATCTGCATTGTGTCAGCGTAGGTACAGTCACGAAGCTACAGGTACGCACCCGATGAAAGCGTTGCCATTTGCCAGTACCTGCACATTACCCTGCGACTGTCAATGCGAAGCAGTGCTGTTATACGGCAGAAACTCTCTCTCGAGCGTGACCCGCATGTTCTGGTCATAAGCTTGAGTATGACGCATTGGGCTGGGGTTTCGTTGTCACCTCGGTTGGTGCCACCGTTGTCGAAGACCCTGCGAGGGACACCATAAGCGCGCTCACTGACTCACTTTGATTGTAAAATACACTCACGATATATGGTGATTATCCAGCCACCTTGCGCCGCGTTGCCAATACAGGTCGGTGCCTTCGCCCATCTCGAAGCTCGATTTGTTGCCGCCAGTTGACCATAGAATCTCGCCCTCTCCGCCGATATAGTAAAGCGCATGACAGTGCCGAAATGAGATGAGATGGTGCCCTTAGTCGTCCTTCATGATGCTGTTGATGTGCATACAATCCCAAAGATTGTCCAAGGCGCCGCCTGCGCCTGGGGCCCTGCTAGTTGAGGATGCGGGCCCCAGCTTGTTTAGCGTTCGTACCTGCCGGAAGAGTCAGTTTGGAGAATGATTGATGGTAATATCATACACATACCTTGGGGCGCAAAGAAAATCAGGCCGTCGGATACGAAGTCAGCAGAAGTGTCATCGAAGCTGACCTCAAAGTTCCACATGGCGCTGCATAGTATCAGCACCGCGGGAGAGGGGACTCCTACGCTGGTGGACGGTACGGGGCGAAGCTGGAAGCGTCGGAGCTCGGTGCAGGCCGGGGGCAAGGCCGTAGGTGCCATCGTCGAAGTCCGTGTTCGGGGTGTACGTGCCCTTATTGGCTCCTTCTGTCAGCACTATCAAGTAGAAAGGGGCAAGGAGCACTAGGGTCCTGAGCTGTTGCATTCTTGTGGAGGGCTCGCAGCTCGCCGAATCCGGGAGTGCAGGATGGCAGAACCAAGCGACGAGCGACTGGGTACAAGAAAGATAAAGCAAAGCGAGCAGTGCGAGGTCCCGGAACGCAGCAGAGTCAGCATTGGACTCGTGGCCCGCCGCGCAGGCGGCGCAACTCGTCCATTCGGAGGCCTTTAAATTTACAATTCTGCGACAGTGCCGCGCGGTCGCGGCGAGGTAGCATCAGTGCTACAGCCTATGGCCTTGGCAGTCACCGAGAGGACAGGGATACTTGTGATTGTCAGATGGATGCAGAGAACAAACAAGGGTTTGGTCGAGTTTGTACATGAGGTGCTCGAAGAAGCGAAAGAAGGTGAGGCGATCGCGTCATGGACAGCCTCGGCCATTGCCGAAAGCATAAAATACCTGATTCGGAGCAAGTGGAAGGTGGACCCACGCTCAGCCAAATATTGCGGAGATGAACGTAACACAGGACTCGAACAACTTGCATTTCCTGACATATCACATACAAGACATACTATACACTTATTGAGATACATTCATCATTCCCTTCGCCTGTACGCTGGTAGGTTACAGCTTGCTCGTCGTCGAGATCAGGGTGCTCGTATTCGGCAAGGTGTCCAGAGCATCGCGCGTGATCTGGTCGACACTCTGGAAGCCTCCGACGTTCATGAGGATGTCGAAATCGGCCAAAAGGCTCTTCATGACGTGGCGCACGCCGTGCTCGCCCATGATCGATAGACCGAACACCCAAAGACGACCGACGAAGACGAACTTCGCACCCAAGGCGAGCGCTTTGAAGACGTCGGCTGCGCCACGGACACCGGAGTCATACATGATGTAGATCTTGTCACCCACAGCTACATGCACAGAATTAGCAAAGTTGCCACAAAAGATATGGGACGGGTCGCTTACCAGGGACGATCTTCTCCAGCGCATCCAGGCTCGCGATAGCGCCGTCGACCTGACGGCCAGCGTGATTGCTCACCACAATGCCGTCGATGCCCAGGTCGACGCACTTTTGCGCATCGGCGACGCTCTGTATACCCTTCACCGCGAAGGGCTTGCCACCCGAGATCTTCTTCCATTCCTTCATCACCCACTCGACCTTATCCCAAGTCCAAGCGCGCCCGTGCCAGACGGAGTCGATCCACATCTGCCCAGCGACCTGTGGCTGGGTCTTGGGATCGACACCCGCCTCCTTGAGGCGGCGCTGGAAGACGGGATCTGTAAGACCCAGGTCCGCGCCAACACCGCGGTAGAAGGCGTAGTTGGAGGTCGCGACGTCGTCGTGGCGCCAGCCAAGCTGCCAGGTGTCGACAGTAATCATGCACGCAGTGAAGCCGCTATCGTATGCGCGCTTGAGCAGGCTGAGAGTCAGCTCATCGTCGTGCGGCATATAGAGCTGATAGAAGCGCGGCCCATTGCCGTTAGCAGCGCCGACGCTCTCGATAGAGTTGCTGCCAGCGGTCGAGAGACAGTAAGGCAGGTTCAGCTCTGCTGCGACCTTGGCGACAGGGAGCTCGCCAAGAGGGTGGTAAATGACGTTGATGCCGATGGGGGCGAAGCCTATGGGAGCGGCGACCTTGTGGCCGAAGATAGTTGTAGCCGTATCACGCGTGTTCGTGTCGACCAGCATCCGGGGGATAATACGGTGGCGGTAGAAGGCCTGCCGGTTCGCAAGATGCGTGTACGACATGCCCGCATTGGAAGACGCATAGTACCTGCAAAGTCATCAGCGACGCCGCGTGCGGGAAAGGCGATATATCTACCATCCCGCCTGAGTGAGCTTCTCTTTGGCGAGCTCCTCCAACTTGGCGGGGTCTGTAGGTCCAACTCAGCATCATCTCGTGACCGCGAGATAGAGGTACCCACCAGTGTTGAAAATAGGAACATCGCCTTCACGGCCCTTCAGCAGGTTATCCCGCTGATACAGCGCGGACTGGGGCGTGGTCCTGTTGTTGATGTTCGGGTTGCGAGGATCAGACATGTTGTACGTAGTGAAGTTGTGGTTAGGAGCTCAAGTCAAGCTTTTTATACCGAGGCGCGTCAACGGGGAAATGATCTCATGGTTGGGTCACGTAGTTGAGCTCCATCCCATCGGAGGTAGGCAGGAGGCGCTCGCTGAGTAAATCGGATGGTGACGGGTAGGACAGCGTCAAAGAATAGCGACGGCTTCCCGTCTTCGTGGCGGACCGTAGGAAAGACACGAGAGTCGGTGCTGATCGGTAGTAGCACAACGGTCAACGACGCCACAAACGGTATGACCGCTTACCCTACCTACTCTTGGAGGACCCGTCATATTTTGACCTTCGCCGTACCCGTCCGTAGACGGTGCTTCACGGTAGCTCACGGAACAGAGGCTTGCGAGTAAATGCCATAAACGGTGCTTCCACCAAATGATCATACAAGGACATACTACATATGAGCATAACGAGATCAGAACACGGGCGGCGCAGCCTCCTGGAAGGTCTGCTCCGGCTGGTACGCGGCGTCCTGGGGCGGCGCGTAGGTCGCCTCGTCGGCGGGGGGTGCCGCGGCAGGGACGGAGACCGGCTCCCGCTGCTCGGAGGAGGGCTCGCCAACGACCTTGTCGACGGGCGGCTCGAGGATGGTGACGTTGTCGGGGAGGGGCTTCTTCGGGCCGACGAGGCCCTCCGGGTCCCAGCCCTTCATGCTAAGGACGGGTGAGTACTTGGTTATCTCACAACAAGGTCCGAACTCACATCTTGACCTTGATACCGAGGACACCCTGCCTGAGCAGGACGTGGCGGACGGCAAAGTCAACGAAGTCACGGACGGGCTGACCGGAGTGGATCATGAAGCCGTCGGTGAACTTCATGGACTTCGCACGCGCGGCGCGAAGCTTGCCAGAGACAACGACCTCGCAGCCCTTCGCGCCGGACTCCATGACGAAACGGAGGACACCGTAGCAAGCACTGAGATAGACAGATGAATATGCGATGGTTGCTTGCGATGGGCAGCGATACGCACCGGCGGACAGCGAGACCACCGAGGAGCTTGTATCTCAAGCTCTCGCACTGGGCGATAGCAGAGAGACCACGGTACTGGACCTTCTCGGCGTAGAGCTCAAGAGAGTTTTCAGGGAACTTGAAACGCTTCTGGACGAGCGAAGTGAGCTCGCGGATGCGGCGGCCCTTCTCGCCCAGAACTTCCTGGGTGTGGGTGGCGCGGATGATGATCTGAGGGGTACAGATGAACATTTCGCACTCGTTCAGAGCGCAGTCTACACACCTCAGTGCGCGCGTGGGTAACGCGGACATCGCAGCCAGAGTAGCCCTCCTCGGCCAGCTCGCGGGTGAAGAAGTCGTTGAGCTCGGCGCGGAAGACACCGTCAGCCACGAACTTTCTCTTCTTGGAAATCTGGGCGGCCATTTTGGTTTTAGAGAGCTAGGGGATGCGTCTTGAGCGATGTCCTGGACGGCGACGAGAGCGCTTTACCTCTTGCCTGGCTTGTCCGTCGCTGTGGGCGATCGCGTACTCCGTCAGTCACCACACGTCTGTCAACTGTACAGTCGATCGGCGATCCCCGAAACGGGACCGATCATGTGGCTGCAAAAAGCGCCCACGTGCCGTTTTCTCATTCCTCCTCGTCCGCGTCTTCACCGCGTCTCCCACTCTCCTCATTCGCTCCGTCTACATTTATCTGCAGGTGAGACTTCCTCCTGTGATCCTCTTGGAAGATGAGCGTTGTTGTTCAACCATTGGCACCTCTTAGTCGACCTTGTCCCTTCGTTGGGCGCGCTTGCGCGTCCTCGTTGGTCCAACTGACATGAATGACTTTCTGACCCCTTTTGACATACACAATCATTTTCGCATATGCTGACTCCCTCCAGATCTACAGCCTCAAAGATTGTTCAACGTCCAGCGTCAGCTCAGTTCCTTGCATTGCGTACTTGTATATCTACTCTCTGTAGCTTCTGCTATCCTGCTGCATCACACATCGGGTCACGAAATACTAGTTCTTACTTCTCACATCGTCCATGCCAAAGTGCTTCTCTTGACGCAAACCTCTTTCGCCATCTGCGATAAATGAGCTCACGCATCTGTCACCAAAATACCCATACTCAATGATGCGGCCGACATTGACTTCCAAGGCAGACAGTGGAACCATAATAAGCGATGTAGGTACCACAGCCTACTGCGAGCGACCAGCTACACCCTCTCTTGGTGTCTCCTCAGACGTGAAGGGGATAGGTTCCGGCTCCACTCTCTTTCCGTCCTCAAAAGTCCCGCCGACCACGAAGTGCTCGGGCACGACGATCTGCGCCTGTCTGCACACCTGCAGGAAGTCGGTGGGCAGAGGCGCGCAGACGTTTAGCTCGTAGCGCTTGCCCTTCGTTGGACCTTCGCTGCGATAGCGCTGGGTGAAGACGGATGAACACACGTCGAGGGTTAAACAAGCAGTACACGTACGTGAATGCCCAACTCTGCGGAGTGCAAGAACATGCGTTCCGGGCTGTGCGTGACGACTCGCGCGAGTTCTACGGAGCCAGTCTTGGGCGAATACAAGGCGTCGCCAAAGATGGGCGCTAAAAGCAAGGTCAGTCCCGAAGGTTCGGCGACGAATCCGCTGGACCTACTGTTCAACCTATGCGCAAGATGTACGCGCAGCTGATGCTTATAGCCCGTCAACAGCTTAAGCTTCAGGACAGACAGCGGTGCTATACTCTGGATGGTATATTCAGTCGTCCCTCCACACCTATAGAAATCCACTTACAGATGAACCCAGCAACTCCCAGTCCGTCGCCGCCTCCTTCATCTCGCATCGAGCGTTCGCCCGTGAGTGGTGTACTGGCTGGCCGTCGCGCAAAAAGATGGGCTCGCGTATCTGCCCGGATATTGAGGAGAAAGCGTCGATACCGCCGTGGACGAGGGCGAGGTATGTCTTCTTGACGGTCCGGTTGCGGAACTGGGCACTGAGGTCGCGAGTGCGCGCCTCAGTCAGACCGAGAAGGAGAGCACCGGTAGTATCCTAGGAGAGAAGGTCAGACCCATGAACGTTCACGAAAGGTAGACTACCGGCTTACCATGTCAAGCCGGTGCACTGGGTACAGGTTGCCGTTGTGATTGAGTCGACGTCCAACCTCTACGCATATTCGTCAGAAATAGTCATGAACGTATAGTCAAAGCATACTTACTCTTCAAGTATTGCGTGAAGATATCGTTCTTGACAAGTTGTTTGTCTACCTATACGTACGCCTCAAAATCAGCCGCAATTGAAAGACTGAGCCTTCGTACCTCGTTCCTCTTGGTGTACGATTGCGTGACGAGACCAGCAGGCTTGTTGACAACAGCAACACCATTATCGTGGTACAGGATAGTGTCCGCAATGTTAAAGCGGAGCGGCCGAGGTCGTGGCTTCTCCCGGAAACGCTGCTCAGACAGAGCAGGGCTACTTTCCCGTGGCTTCGTCTTCGGGTTCAAGGGCGGTGGGGGCTTCATGGACGCCCATTTCGAAGCATTGCGAAGACCCAAGGACCTTGTCCTACTCGCCCTCAAGCGCAACGCCTCCGCAAAAGCCGGACGAACAAGCGGCCGGAACGGCAACATCCCCATCGCCGCAGTGGAAGTAAAAAGACGAACCGTGTGAAACGGCGCGCGCCGGCAGCCATCTGACCCCGGGCCGTGCGCCCCCGACCGAGCGAACCCGGCACATGTGATTGGCCGCGCCCCCATCGTCACTCTCCTTCCTTCCACCTCTCCCCGCTGCGTTCCGCGATGGCCTCCACCCAGCTCGTTCAGCGTTCCCTGCGTGCTGTGCGCTCTCAGCAGGGTGTGTGTATGTGTGTGGTGTAAGGGAGGTGATAGCTGATGTGATATGCAGCAGTGACCCGTCTCGCGCGCCGGACCGCGGCGACGGCGTCTTCCTCTGTGCGCGAGAAGAGCAGCAAGGAGCTCTACACGCCGGACAATGGTGCGCTGTCCGTGTATACTGAGGTGTACATGAGCCCTGATCATCCGCACAGCGATCTACATCGGCACGGTGAACGACCCGGTCGAATTCCCGCCGCCATCGCGCGTGCACGGCTCCTACCACTGGGCGTTCGAGCGCCTGCTCTCCGCGGCCCTCATCCCGCTCACCGCCGGCGCCTTTGTTGTCAACGGCAGCGTTATTGACGGCCTCCTCGGCCTGACGCTTGTCATTCACTCGCACATCGGGGTGAGTCTCACGTAGAATGCCCGCGAAGTTCGTGTATGCTGAACGTATCTCGCGCAGTTTGACTCTTGCCGCGTGGACTACCTCCACCCGCGCAAGTTCCCTACGCTGGGGCCGATCGTGACGTGGGGTCTGCGCGCCGCGACGGCCGGCGTGCTTGTGGGCGTATACCAGTTCAACACGAATGACATTGGTGAGTAACTTGGTCTGCTTTCGAGATAAGGTGCTGAGTGTCTTCCAAAGGCCTTACGGAGCTCATCGCCAAGGTTTGGCACGCGTGATCGTACCCTTCCTACTGTTATTGCCTGCATTATTACTCGCATGAATGTAACAAATACTTCTGCAATCTGGACGCCGGTTTTATTTCCTTAGCGGCACGATCTGTGCGCAATCCGAGCTCGCTTCGGGAGCTATCACACAAGTCCAAGTCGAAGATAATCACTCAGCCCAGTGATATTAGTTGCAGAGGTGTACGATACATCCGTTGACCCAGTCAGCGTTCTAGAGGTGGCGTGTAAGCCGTGCTATGCTACAGTAGGAGACGAAGAGGCGTGAAGTCCGTGTACAGCCGTACAACAAGAGAATGTCCGTGTTCTGCCATGAAGGTCATGATCTACTCCTTCGCGACATTCAGCTTCGACAAGGAGAGGATGAGGGGGACGGCGTAGAAGGCATACGCGACCCAAACCACTGAGATTTCTGTGAGCAAGAGACCGTAGTAGGATGGAGTAAACGTACTGGTGAAGCCGTTGCCCTCGACGGCCTTCAGCTCGGGCGCGTCATTGCCGTCCATGTTGCGGATGATGGTGTTGAAGTCGCTGATGGTCTTGCCGAACCACATGCGGACGACAACGAAAGCAGTGATGCCTGCAGGACCAATGAGATGCCAGTCAATGCGTGCTGGTCAGACAACGCACCCATCATGAAGCCAAAGAAGCCAATCCAGGCAGACAAGCGCTGGATCAAGGGCTTCGCAAACATGCCGCCGGCCTTGCCCATCTTGTGTTGGAAGGAGATGAGGGTGAAGGTGAAGAAGAAGACAATGGAGAAGGCGATGGAGAGGCCGATGAAGACGGGCGTGGTGGCTGCGGGAGCGGAGAGCAGTACGGTGGGCGCGTTGTTCGGGAGGACGGAGACGTCTGGGTGGTATGTCAGTTATATGGGAAAGTGTGCGCAGGTGAGAGGACGTACCGTAGCGGGGCTCAAAGACGGGAACGGTGCAGTTGACCGCGGCGTCATTGTTCGTACGTGAGCATGAGCCAAGGGCACCCATGAAGACGCTGGGACCGTCCACGTCCGAGCCATCACCATCAGTGAGCTTGGTAGACGGGACGACCGACATGAGCGAGACGCGGGTCTGCAGCATGAGGACGGGGGCCAGGTAGGCGAAGAGGGAGAGCAGGATGGACGTGAGCATGAGCACGGGGGCAAGGTAGAGCGTGATGGCCTTCGAGAGTCCGGCGATCATCGTGAATGAATGGTCTCGTCTAGAGTTGAGTGAATGTGCGTGAAGTAAAGAGTAGTAGGAGCAGCGCGGCTAGCGGGCTATCGAGTGTCGTGTGCTGAAGGGTAAGAGACTGGGTCGTAAGCTGCACTGGGCAGGAAGAGGGCGAGAAAGAAACTGAGGAATGCACGCTGGGTCTGCGTGCATTATATACCGCGACGGGCGTGGCTGATCGGTGATGGGGGCTCGGAGGGGAACAATGAGCTTGATGCACGGGCGGACCGGTAGCGGTGGGCTCATTGTTCGCCTTTTCGAGGGTTCGATCGGAGTATGCGGTTGCAGGGTGTACGTTGCTGGACCTGCTTCGGGGAAATGGACGCTGTCGCACACGTACAAGACCCCGGGCATGCGGGCACGCTGGCAGGACCATTGTCACACAAAAGGAAAATGCAGACAAAAGGGGAATTGAGACCGGGTCGTACGAGGGTTTTAGCCTTTGGGACCGGCGCTAGAGTGGTTATGACCTGTAGCAGGGGACAGATGCATTGATTCTCGTGGTGATGACCGTGCAGGAAGAGAGGCGCGAAGAGGCCGGCGGTGCCGCACGTGGCGCGGAGGACGCGGAGATCAGGACGACTGATCGAACTTTTTGTGAGGCGCGCGCTCATTCACCTCCCGCCATGGATACACCCGAAGCCCCCACTGGGCCCCCCATCCCACCAGAACTCGCCGCGCTCACTGCTAGCCTCGACGGGAACCTGCACACGCTCGCGACAGGGAACAATGACATCCGCGACGCCGCTCTCAAGGCCGCGAAATGCGTCTTTGATCTCGGTATGTGGTTCCGTGAAGTACCGTGTACTTGTGTTCATTCACGCGTCCGTAGCCATGAAGAGCGAGCCCCAGGCCAAGCCGCATATTGACAAGCTGCTGGCGACTCTAGGACCGGCAAATGCGCCAGAGACGCGCTCGCAGGCCCGCAAGCGCAAGCGTAGCCCGAGCCCTGCGCCTATTCCTACTTTCCAGACTACCCCCCTCGCTGCGCTCTACACGGATGGCATGGACGACGATCAAGTGTGGAGTCAGCTCGATCTGCGAAGCAAGCAGCTCTGCGACATGCTGGACTTCGTGCTCGAGGGCGAACTGCCGGACACCGAGCTCGAGGACGATGAACCCGAAGAGGAGGATGGCATGGAGGTGGATGGGGATGAAGAGCTTGACGGGCTAGAGTGTTTTGACGATGAGGACGAAAGCCTCGACGAGGAAGAGGAGGAAGACGAAGACGAAGACGTCGAAGACTCATCCTCTGTGGCGTCACAGACCGAGCGGATTCAAGATCTTCGCGACGCCTCCGATGGCGAGGAGGATGAGCCCGACGCCCTGTCCTTACTCGAGCGCATGGACAAGCGACCATCGCGTATACCTACGCGCCGGAAACGCGGGCACCCGGAGCTGGACGATGGCTTCTTTGACCTCGCCGCGTTCAACGCGGAGACCGAGGAGGCGGAGTCACGCCAGGTCTCACGCGGTCGCCTTAACGAGGACGACTCGGACGACGATGATAACATCTCCGTAGACCTCTTCGCACCGGTGGATGATGAACAGGCGTTGGAGGAATCCGACGATGAGCAGGCTGGTAAGCGGCCATGTACCCCTTTGTCTACAATGGCGCTCATATTCCTCTGCAGAGCCTTACTACAAGGACTTCTTCGAGCCGCCGAAGAAATCACCGACGAAGGGGAAGGGCAAGGGCGCTTCACCGAAAAAAGCCGGCGGTGTGCGCTTTCATGACGAAGTGCGGGTGAAGAACATCAAGAAGCGGGGCAAAGGCTTGCCCGTCAACTACGACCCCGCAGGCGACGAGGATGAGGACGACGATGATGAGTACGACGAGGCGGGAGAGTTGCCTGACGACAGCGATGACGATGAAGAGGAAGAAGACGAGGACGAGGATGCCTCCGACGATGATGAGGACATGGATGAGGACGAGTCGGACGCGGAGTCTTCACTCGACGGCCTTCGTGGCAAGCAGACCATCGACCGCTTGAAGGACGATCTCTTTGCAGACGAGGAGGATGAGGTGGAAGGTACGTGCATCTTGTCACCTCTCTGAGTACTAGCTAACGTTGCTACAGCCGCTGACATGACCGCCCACGAACGCCGCATGGCCGCCCTCCGCGAGCAGATCGCAGAGCTCGAGCAGGAGAACGTCGGCGAAAAGGACTGGGTCCTCATGGGCGAAGTCGACTCCCGCAAACGCCCCCAGAACTCCCTTCTCGAGGAGGACCTCGAGTTCGAGCGCCTCTCGAAGGCGATCCCTGTCGAGACCGAGGAGGTCATCAAGTCGCTTGAGGAGCGCATCAAGGCGCGCATCCTGGCGAACGACTTCGACGACGTCGTGCGGATACGGCCGGTGGACGACAAGCCGTTCTTGCCCTCGCGGTTCTTCGAGCTCAAGGACAAGAAGTCGGAGCAGGGTCTCGCGGAGATCTACGAGGACGAGTATGTGGCAGCGCAGAGCGGCGTCGGTACAGACGACCGCGACGGCAAGCTCAAGAAGGAGCACGATGAGCTCGACAAGATGTGGGAGGGCATCTGTTACAAGCTCGACGCCCTCTCGAACGCGCACTTCACGCCGAAGCAGGTCAGTATTGTCGTTTGCTCGTTCACGTTGACCGTATACTGATCTATCCTCCAGCCCAAGGCCTCAATATCCACCCTCTCCAACATGCCCACCGCTTCCCTCGAATCCGCCCTCCCCACCGCCGTCTCTACCACCTCCATGCTCGCCCCGCAAGAAATCCACGCCCCCAAACAATCCGACCTCCGCGCCCGCACCGAGCTCACGCCCGCCGAGAAGCGCGCCCTGCACCACAAGGAGCGCAAGGCGAAGCGCAAGATGCGCGACAGGCTCGAGAAGAGCGTCGACAAGTTCGCGCGCATGAAGGGCGCGAAGGGCACGCGCAAGCAGAAGGAGGAGGCGCTCAGGAGCGTGGTGAAGAGCGGAAAGGGGGTGACGGTGGTCGGGAAGAAGAACAAGGAGATTTTGGAGCAGAGGGGGAAGAAGGGGAAGAAGGCGTAGGGTCCGGCGGGTTGCCGATATACGACCTTTTAGCCATCGTTGTAGTCTGCGTATTGATTATTCTCCGCTACGGACATCTGCATTTTACTACTGTGTTTACTGTCGGGCCAGGCTCTCCCGTGCTATCGAGCGGTGCCGCCGGGTCGCTGACTTGCGGCGCGCACCCAACTGCGCCGAACGGAGGAGGCAATCTTCCGGGCCGCTGATCGTGACGCGTGACCGTGACAGCGGTGCTTAAGTATCGGTCCTTCCGCCACAATCATCACTGCTTGCCCGCCGACCTCTCCAACCCCTCTCCCTTCCTCCCCCGCCGACTCCACGACATGTTGTACGATCCAGTAGAGGCTGGCAATTATGCCAAAGAAATTCCGAGCCTGGTTAGCATGTGCCAGCGAGGTGCGCACGGGCCCGAAGCTGTATACCGAAACGGGCGCTGATGGCTACTGTAGTGGCGGCGTATAATGCGGACTGTACGTGTTTGCGAGGGGGAGGACACAACTGCACGCTTACTGATCCTCGCCTTAGGTATATTGTCACTACGCGGTAGCTTGCCCATAGAGTTCTTGCCCCCGATCTTAGCGCAGGCGCAGGCTGAAGACCTGATACGGTGGGAGGAAGACTGGCCGGTGCGTATAGTCTACTCGTGTTTAGTCGCAGCAGGCGCTTACGCTACCTCGCGTTGGTCCAGGAGATCGCAGAGCTCACGAGACGTGCGTACTTTGCTCTCCGATCCGGAGACATGTGCTAATGCTCGGTTCTCAGCCGTCTGGAAGAATGTCCTTCGGAAGAGGTTTCCCAAGGAGTGGCAACAGTTGGAGGCAGAGGACAAGAATCCAGAATCATGGAGTGAATGCTTCACGGTACGCAACCTCGACCGCTGTCTGTGATCGGTGGTATTGACAGTCCTTCCCAGATGTTCAAGGAACAAGAGACCCGCCGTTTCGAAGAGGCAGTGAACAAACTACGCAACGCCCGTGCGGACGAAGATCAGCGCAAGCAGCTACGCATGACGAAGGTGGACGCTAAGCTACCGCCGCCGAAGCAACGCAAATGTTAGTCTCGCTCATGTCTGATCACCTCGCCGGCGCTAATCTTCGCAGATGGACAATCCTGGGCACCCAAGACCGCTCTGCAGAAGACCTACACCAAAGCGTCTAGGCAACAACAAGCTACATTTGCTCGTACCGCTCCTCCCGCCTTTACCCCCAAATCCTACGCATCTCTCAGCAAAAAGCCGGATATCCTTCCCAGTCCATCTTCGAGTATCAGCAGTCACGTCTCCGTCTCCACCGTAGTGCACAACCGGTCAGCGGCGTCTTCAACTACAGCGTCTGCATCTTCGTCTCGAGCATCCAGCTCGTCTTCCGTTGGCCCCAAAGCCCGGTATGCAGGTTCGCCAATCAAGTATCACCCTGCATCATCCCCGCCACGGCCCATCGCGCCGCTACCTCAGTCGACACCTTCCCGAGCAGCCGAGCGCAGATGCCCACTTGCAACGCACGCCACCTCCCGCCCACCACTACCGGCAACCACATCATGCTACAATGCAGTGTCCTCGAATCCCTGCACACCCAACGTACCACCCATCATTCGAACTGCTACAGCGCCGGCAGCGCCTACCCCGAAACCCACACCATTAGACCCTCCACCACCGTACGCGACTGCCGACCCGTTGCAGAGACCCGCCAACGCTGTGGCACCGGCCCCTCGCCCGTCCTCGCCAGACGCGATGCCTCCGCCCGCGAAGCGCTTTAAGAAGGCGAACAAGATGGCCTGCCTCTTCATGCCGAAGAATCGCGCGTACTCGCAGATAGCGGCCGCGACGAAGTAGGTTGGCGTTCTGATGCGTTGGGCTACATGCTGTCGTCGCCCTTCTCTGCACACCAGACGACGCCTCGACGTCGACAGCTGCCACGCCTCTTGCTCAGCTTCGCTTGCTCCTGGCTGCCCTGTCGCGTCGCTGACGTCGCGGTAATCCCTCACCCTTGCCTCAAGCTCGTATGTATTACTGTACACCTTACTAGTTA